>OX387716.1:96982453-97263148 GCA_947577245.1 Andrena bucephala
ACATTTTTTAAAATAAAATTTTGAATGAAATATTACAAGCTGTATAAAGGTTTTAAGCTACAAATAAAAATTCAGAGTGAGATCATTAAAAAGCTCAAATAATTTCAATGAATTGAAATGGAGATTGAAAAAATAGTCGGAGACAAACGAGATATTTTTTCGTAAAATTCACCACATTTTTAAATTTTATTATTAAGGTCTTAAAATTTATAGAAATATTATTGTTTATGGTAATAACACGAAGGGTTAAGTATACTAAAATTTACACATTCATAGAAAGTGACTTGCATGATTTTCAGGAGATTATTTTGAAACATTCTTTTTATTAAACTGTTGGGAATAAAATTTACTGTTATTCTCAAACTTGGAGAATCTAACTTTTAACAATTCGTAGGTTTTAATCGTCTAGAGTCTAGTGCATTCCGGTTGCACGAATTAAATTGTGAATAACTCCATTTCGCTATTGTACCATACAGTGGCGAACGAAAGAAAGTTTTCAACTTTTAAAATCGCATAACTTTTTCAGAATTGGTCCAAACGACATGAGTTTATTTTTAGAAGCTAGAAGGATTAGTTTGTTAAGTGACGCGTTTCGTCGTTTTGAAAAAATTGCGATTGGTCGGGATAGCAAAAAAAAAAATTGTAAATGTCGTTTTTTAAACTTTCTTTCGTCCGCCACAGTATATTCATCGTCGAGTACCTAGCGGTGCTAGGCAAGTGGAACTCGTGATATTTCTCCAGAAACGTACGACACAGACATCTGAGTATTCGCAAGCTTTTCAACTGCCTACATTACTTTCTTGGGGAAATTCTGCAAAACGAAGCCCTCGACTCGATCGCTTTCCCGCCACCCGGTATACACGAGGCGACACGAGGGCTCGCATCCCCCTCGAGACTCGGGCATACTTCCGTATTCCATTCAGTCAGCGAATAAACATGTGACTACGCGAGCCAAATGCAGTCGCAGCTATGAATACGCCAGCAATTATTACGGTGTAATTATGCGTCGAACGCGCGACGAGAACAAAATGTTTACGAACACAACTTTCGAAATTGTTCCGCCAGAGAGTCCCTAGGACTCCGTGTTAATACAAATTACGCTCGCTAGCGATCACAATAATTCGTAACTGCGCCATTAAAAACGATTTTAATGCACGAGCACTCGGAGCGAGCAGCCGTACACCTCGCACAACGTTTCAATCCAACCTAAAACTCCTACTGACGGGTCTGAACAGCCCTTTAAAGTCGAAACAACAACCTAAACAGCGAGCACTCGATGTTACAAGCGCCACTTGAATGTATCGCGCTGTTGCGAACGAAAGAATCGCAACCGGTCCTCCGTATCAATAGACGCCACGCGATATATCCAACACTTTGCCTAACGTCGAACACCAATTCCAAGTCGATCGCCCAAAGCTCAAACATCCCAAGAAGCAGAGCCCTTCTGTGAGCAAAATCTCCACCGTGCATCGACACGCGAATCGTCGAGTAACGATAAATGAAAAGACTCACCAGAGGCGACAGCGAAAGCGATCACCAGACAGACAATCGAAACGGAGAAGACGCCGCGTGGGTCCATGCTTCTCTCTTGAGGACTGAGCCTCGCAGCACGCCGAAGTCCGATCACTTCATCTGAAACTCGGCGGGGGAACTGCTGGAAACGAGAACAGGTAGTCGCGCACACGTGAACGAAGCAAAGTTACCACGAGAATAGACGAACAAACTGGACGATCCCGCACGATCAAGAAAGCGTAACGGTCGAGCGCGTACTGACAGGTTACCGTGCTTTTCGCGTGCGCCCACCACTTCCCCCGCCGCGACGACAGTGACAACTCTGTCTCCGTCTCCGTCTGCTGCGCGCGCCGCTCCTCGCCCCATCCTTCTCCCGCCACTGCGCAGTTTCGCCTTCGAAATTGCCGCGCTCTACCGCGCCACTGTGTTACTCTCCTAGGCCGCCAGTGACGCTGCCTCCGCTCTTGAATGGGAAATTTCAAATTACAAAGTAATGAAGCGCGATTTCTGCTTGCTCTGGATTGTTGATCAGTTTTGAATTCGAGGAATTATGGGGGGGCTATTTTGCAGCGGGATGCCACTTAATTGGATGTTGGAAACATTCGAAAATGGACCGAGAGCGATTGTTTAACTCCGCGTTTGGGGACTTTATGAACCTGCAATTGCTCGTTCGAATGGAATTTTTTAGGGAACCGGGCGCTGGATTGATTGTATTGTTGGGTTCAACTGGTATTATTCTTCTCTTTGGGAAGTATTTTATTTATTAGTATTACTATTAGTATTACTATTAGTATTACTATTAGTATTAGTATTAGTATTACTATTACTATTACTATTACTATTACTATTACTATTACTATTACTATTACTATTACTATTACTATTACTATTACTATTACTATTACTATTACTATTACTATTACTATTACTATTACTATTACTATTACTATTACTATTACTATTACTATTACTATTACTATTACTATTACTATTACTATTACTATTACTATTACTATTACTATTACTATTACTATTACTATTACTATTACTATTACTATTACTATTACTATTACTATTACTATTACTATTACTATTACTATTACTATTACTATTACTATTACTATTACTATTACTATTACTATTACTATTACTATTACTATTACTATTACTATTACTATTACTATTACTATTACTATTACTATTATTATTATTATTACTATTACTATTACTATTATTATTCATTTATTTATTTGAATGGGACTATCCCTTGGTATACAAATTGAACACTTATAATTATTATATGAGACATTATCTATATACAAAATTTAGTCGTTTTAACGACTCACAATTAATCAATGAGATAATTTTATGCACCGCAGTTTGAGAGAACTCTAGTGACTT
The DNA here is from genome assembly GCA_947577245.1 of Andrena bucephala. Classification (NCBI taxonomy): domain Eukaryota; kingdom Metazoa; phylum Arthropoda; class Insecta; order Hymenoptera; family Andrenidae; genus Andrena; species Andrena bucephala. Next base: position 96,985,367 of record OX387716.1, read on the forward strand.
ATTAAAGAATATATTTTATTTTATTTACGGGAGGAATCCCAATATAGCAAAAGAAAAGTACAAATATAAATGCTGACAGCGCTAATATATTCAATACAAAGTAACAACTATTACTTCAGACTTACGAATAGTAGTATATCTTGTTATTAGAATGAAGAGACAACGTGATAGACTGTTTTACTGTTGAAAGTTATCCGCAGAGGAAGCAGAAGCAGGACTAGGACTAGAGAGGTGCGTTGTACAGACAAAGGATGATAGCAAGGAAATTCCAATTCGACGTGCAGCACTTGGACCCGAACTTCTGCCATAAATTGTAACGCGGAGTAGCGCGGTTCGACAAGAAACGGAAATCTGAACTAATATCGAAGCGGCGGGGACGGCGTGCTATATATTCAAAACGGCCGGGCAGAGGAAGAGGAACGGAAGAACAGATTGATGGAGGACGGCGAACAGGACAGACAGGCGGCTCATACGCCGCGAGGAAATAAAAGAACCGAGGGAGATCGCTTCCTAACGTAATATATTTCGCGGACGACAAAGGCAATAACATTGATTTATTACTTCTCCACGGAGAAGCGAGTAAGGACACGGCACGAACCAACTTACGGTAGGAAATACAACAATACACATAGCAAAAGAAGTTAACTAAAAATCGAGATAAAACTCTTCTCAACACAGTATAGCTGATGTAACTAAAACCACCTTGGCCGTAGGGTGGAACGAAAAAATCAAAATCGTGTTCTAATAGTGAGAAAAATTGCCTTTATTGATTCAGATTAAAAAGAAGTGCCATCATGTGATGAAATAAAATTGATAAGATCAATAAAAATAATTTTCAAGTAACTTGCGGCACCACAGAACGTTTACTAACGAAGTCCAAATTTTTACAGCTTGAATGCCATTATAAAAGGCATATTTTGCCAACAATTAGAATAATAAAAAGAATTGCACCTATATTTCGTCCCACCCTACTTGAAAATTCCCAAAAAAGTAATCTCAACGAGCACTGCTCCTAGCAAAAAGAGTTGCGCGCAGGGTCATTTCCTCAGAGCCATCTCGAGCTGATCATTTTCCGCGGCAGGTTCTTTACGACCTCGTTTTCGTTACATAATGCGTCGATCGCGACGTGGCGATAAATAACGGGAAGCGAAACGCTCGAACAAATGGCCCGTGAGTAACGCCCTTCTTTTCGCGTTAACGCCACAGGAGAAACGATGTTAATGCCAACCATAAAACAATGGAAAAGGGCATCCCCCGGTCCCAGACAGACAGGTGACGGAAATGAATCCATGAACGGACCTGCCGACTCGACTTTCTCGTTAAATGGCTCGCAAAAATGACAAATATATCAGGTGTCCTGTTTACACGATCCGACGGAAGCCCACGCGATCGGATGGAATTAATTCTCGTGCGCGCAACAATAGCGGGCAATCGATTCGTTCTGCCGTCCGCTAGACGGACACTCTTTTAATCGGTTTATAATCGCGCAATAACTGTCCCGCGGCCGCCGCGCGTCACGCCGCCAGGATTTATCGAAATTCGTCGGCCGGCCGCTACCCGACCATTATCGCCGCCGCAATAGTGAACCGCCGCCTCTGTTGAACCTTGGACATTGTTTCGCAGCCCGCAGAATTCATCCATTCGCACCGCCACGCAACGGCCGGGCCGCGTAATCTCCAGTTAAATGGCCACTGGCAAACCTCCTGGCCGCCTTAAGCGCGAATTAATTTCGACCGCGGAGCGCGGCTGCCGGAGCCGAGAGTCACTCCTCGATGCACGACAAATTTCGCCCCCGTTATCGGCGATACGGCGCAACAAGCCGGCCCGGGGCCTGTAAACCAGCAAACTTCCCGTTTGCGTATTCATTTCGGGCGTTAAGCACGCTGCGCCACCGCAAACCGGCCCCGCAAACCAAAACCGTCCGCCAATTATCGTCACAGCCATCATTAATACGCCCGCGCCAAGGCGAGTTCGGTAATGCGCGATGGCCTGGCTCACAATGCGGCTTAATTAATAGAGACGCGCCGCTGCTAACCAGTTGCTGCCTGGGCCCGAATTGGGCCAAGTTCTGCCGAAAGCTGCCAAACACCAGAGATCTGGAATTGAGTAGGTAAATCTAGTTTGAAGATTTTGATTGTTAAAGGAAAGTAGCTTTATTTCTATTGGGTACGTTTGATTTCTTGTTATTCCTTTACAGTGTTTTTTAACGAGTTATTTAATAGTAAATAGTATAATTATTTTGGATGGGGGGGATATGAAACGACTAACAATAACCGTTTAACAATAACAACGTATAGGTACGATGATTGTTATTATTATTATTATTATTAATCGCCTTTTTACTTCACTTTCTACTATACTTAAGTAAATCCGGGAGACGCGGTCCACCTAATAAAAAATAGCTATTAAAACTAATATAGACATTACTTATTTTATCAGGACAAATCTATATGTTCAGAATTTTATGCTGGTTCAGAAAAACTGGATCGATATTTGCTTTAAGACAATATTTACTGTAAATCGGGTTGAAAACTGAAGTCATGACATCTGACCACCTCTACAGAGGTGCCGGGAGAAATGGTTTTCGTCGTTGCCAGAGACCACTCACATAATTATTCAGGGAAAATTATCAAAGGATAAAGCAAAATTATTTATGAGTGAATACAACTACAGATACATTGATATTTAATTTGTTTACGCTGAACAAGTAAAGAACACATCAAAGAATAAGTGAACTACCTACTCGCGGTTAACAAGGCAAATGAATACAAAAGTGAATAAATAAACTAAATAAACAAAAATAATAATAAAATAATAATAAAATATATAAAAATAATATAAAAAAATCATAACTCGACCATCTCTCCTTTTTGCAGCAAGAGATGGTCTTTTCGTTAGCTTTGAGAGGAAGAGTTAATATGGCCAAAAACTTTGATTACATTATCCCTCAATATCTCTACTATCTTATTATCCCAAACATTAAACGAAAATAAACTTAGAATTATATTTTAAATACGATTCTGTACACCGCTGTTTGACAAAAGAGGTTAAAAGCAACCTCAATTTACCTTTTATACCCTATAAATCCAGAAAAACACCGAAGGAAGCGAAATGACGCTATTCATTCAACTGTTTGGCTTCTAGAGAAGTAATTGGTCCGCACTTTAACGCATTTTTACGTTGAGAATCTCCACCCCGACCGCGTCTCCCGGATTTACCCTACATACAAAGCACCAATATTCTATCTTTTTTCGTCGCTCCGAAAAAATATCATGAAATGGGCTGAAAAATCAACCGTCTAAACCCGAATACCCCCTTAACTAATTTTTTGTCATTTCGAGGGTTGGTAGGTTTCTGCATAACTTGTCCCGCTTGCCTGTCCACGCACGCTGCATCATCCACTGGCTGACAAACCGTCGAGTACCACTACTGGCTGACCTAACCACCACTAAGTTTCGTTCTCAAATACCTTACTCCTCCACCATTTATCATTCTTCTTCCGTATGTTAACCTTCCTACCCTAAATACCGAGAGCTATCGCGCCATGAGATACCGTGCCCCGCTTTCTTTATTCGTCCCAGGTGCAGCGAAACTTTGGATGCGGGGTAGGGTGGTGCGGTGTGCATTAATATTTCATGAAAATTTCTGCAGCCCCCGGCCATTCGCGATATTTGATCTTTTGTATCCGCGGGATTTTTGCGCGGTGTTTAAATTATAAAAACACGGGCGGCTGACCATTATCGTCTGGCCGGCCGCTATCAGCTTAACGACGCAGTTCGTGGTAATTTCCGCGTGGACATTAATAAACGTATGAAAACGCCGGCGAAGCCGTGCGCGTGTATCCGCGGAGGGGGTTGGCACAGAAACGAGCCCCGAGTTACAGTGGTGTTCAGGTTGAAGCAGGTCGAAGAAGGGGATTGGACGGAACTAATTATACATCAGCACACACACAGTGTGTGTTAAACGAGGTGGCCAGGATAGGACGAAGTTACTTCGTTGCTACGTAACTTCTCCTATCGCTGCAACCCCGGTATCCACAACTTCCGGCTTATTCCGACCCTATGTCTGGACGATCCGTCCAACTTTCGGAACGTGCTGCTCGTTACGCCCGGGACGAATATTTCCGCCACCGAGAATATAGAAGCAAACGATGTAACGGCACCCGCTCCTCCTTCGATATTCACCTCCTCGGTCGTTTTCCCTTGGAAAAACGAGAAAACGGAGGGGGGGAGCACATCGAGCCGAGGAATTAAGCTCGTTTATCCTCCCGTTGAAAATTACTCGTCAGGATTTATTATTCCTCTCCTCGCCATGCTCCTCGTTGTCGAAGAATAATCGCCCGCGAAGGGGAGGAACCCTGGCGTAGACGGCGGGCGCTAATTAAGAAATTGATGAGACGACCCAGTTTTTCCGGCTCCCCCGCGAGAATTCCAGGGGCGCGCGTATGAAAGCTTGCGTCACGGTTGTTTCTGAATATTCAGAGGGTTCTCATTAAATGCAAAGGAGCCACGAAACCGGAAGGAGCGCCGTCCGCCCGGCAGTTTCCAACTAAATAGAAAAGTTCCAGCTGCGTGACGCTGCTCGCCACTTTCCCCGGTTACCCGCCCCGGCGCAACCATTCGTCCAGGCTCAATGGACTTTCCAAATCCCCTGGCGCCGTCCCTCCGCCTTGCTCGTCACATTCGTGGGTTCGACTCCTTGTGTTCCACAGGGGGCGAATCAGATTCAGCTTTTCTAGAGGGCCGCCCGTTTGTGGTCTCCTAACTGGAGACTCCTGGCTACATTCTCGCCTGGAAGATAGGTAACAGGATGTCAAAGGCTTTGAGATCCAATCGCAGTCCGTTCGCGTCGTTAGGGGGAACGCGATAAGATTGTTTCCACGCTGCGGAATAATTACAGGTATCGGCATTAATAGCACCGGCGCAATTCCAGGCTACAGCTCGCACAAAGGCCTGTATCTACGGGCTTGGGATCCCGTCCGCACTCTGTTCAGTCCAGTTACCGTTCGCCCAGCGATACGTTAAACGGTGCGAGCGGGGAGAGCGAAGAAGGGTGAGCTGGTTTGCTGGGACAAAGATGGGGCTGGCCCGCCGAAGTTGCAGGGGTCCCGTCTTGCCGGGTCGGCTAACTTCCGGTTACTCTACTTCCGTGCTAACGACCCATCTAACTTCGGGGACGCTCAAAGAGTGGACCAGAGCGTCTGTCGCAATGCTGGCGACGATGCAATTACTCCGGGCGCACTTCGTGCCGTGCAACTAGCAATTTCCAGCGATGGCGTTAACGAGACCCACGGAAAGGGGCGGTGCTGGGGAATCTTAATGAAATTGTCAACCGTGACGCCGTCGTTAAATTTCACGACCCCCCCCTGGTCGGCTGGATGAAAGTATTTCGTACTACACAGCGCCCGGTGTTTTGCTTCCCTCACTCTCGACGGCGGACAACTCCCGTCCCCGATTCGGGACCGCGGTGGCGTTTAACTGGAACTCTCAGAATGGAATTCTCGGCGGTTGAATTTAGTTATAACCACCACTGACTTCGATATTCGTGATACATTCACTGTGAAGGCACTTTGCTTTGTGGGATCGTCGATGTCTGGCCAGGCACAGGGTTCTACTACTTGCGCCTTTAAAATAGGATAGCTTCGGACAGTTCACGCGTACTTCGAAAAGGAAAAACAGTGTCTTTAAGCAAACTCGAAGCTTAAATGAGATAGATGGAAGTGTTTTGCTGGGGGATCGCCGCGGTTATTTTTAGTTGACGAATCTTAGCACTTATTTATTTTAATGCGGTTACATTGACATATTCTATTAAGGGGTTCGGCCACGTTGGACGAAGCAAAGTTATAATCACTTTCGGCAATTTTTCTGAGGGAGATAATGAAGTAAATGGAAAATTCAATATGAAGCCTGTTATTGTACAGCTCTTGACGGAAATAGTTGTATTTCTTTTTCGTAAAAAATGGCAGCATTAAGGCTGTGTCACGCAAACATCTTGCCGATCGACGTTTTCCACGGTGTTTAACCTGGCGGCTATACCGTTTGACCTAGAACAAAAAACCAACAAGTTTTATTTTCTACATGCAAACAACTAAAGAAGTACATATGGATATCCATGAACATTCATTTGTGTCGAAATGGTGAACATGCGACGAAAAAGTGCATTTTTGTTTTTATAAACGTGTCAATTATTGCAAAGAATATGTTCAAGATATCGCAAAATCTGTATGTACTTCTTTAATTTTAGGCACGTAGAAAATAAAACTTTTAGGTTTTTTTCGGCAAAATTTTGCGTATCTCCACAGCCGTTAATTTGTACGAAAAAAAAATACAACTATTTCCGTCAAGAGCTGTGCAACAGCAGGCTTCATATTGTTTTTTCTCACTCGCAAAAAAAATTGCCGAAAATGACTATAACTTTGCTTCGTCCAACGCGGCCTAACCCCTTAATGATGTAACACTTTTCATTTTTCATAAATGGAAAAAAGAGAAAACTGGTGATCCAAATGCAAGCACATCCATCACACTGAATAAGACAATTAAATATATTAAATATCTTTAAGTATATTTAATATGTGTATTAAGATAATTATATATTATAAAATTAGAATTATATTCTGAAATACTTATTTTTAATGTGTTTTCTTTACCTCCCCTTATATCACTCAATATATATACATATTGAACTTAATCACATCCCCAATTCTCGTGTCTTTGAGCCACAGGAGACAATTAACTTCTACTTCCAGGATGAAAGATCAGGATCTCGTGCAAATTAGATGGATCAATCTATCTTCACGTGCACTCCGTTCATTTTACAAAGAGAAGAGCGAGAACACCTATCGTCAGGAGGCAGGTAAAAGGCAGGAAAAGGGGGTCGGTTTTAAAGGCTCGGTTGCACGGTGGACAGGAGGCGGAAAAGCCGAGTCTCCGGGGCATTTGCGGACGTTTCGAGCCATTAGCTGAGGCGCTGCAATTAACACCGTCGCCCATCGACACCCGCAAAGTCCATTACCGTGCCTCCGTTGTTCCCTCCTGTTTTTCCTCGGCAACCTCCGTCGGGGACCCGTTTCCACGCCACCTATCCAGCAAATCCCCTGATTCGCGATTAAGACCGCCGCTGGCGAACCGAAGATTAGCAAAGCTGCCCGACTGCGCTTTATCCGCGGCGGGCAGATCGATCCGGCACTTACCGCCTCGAAAGCGTCGAAAGCGATAGAATTTTCGCTATCCCAGGCTTCCCGTATTGAAATCCTGAAGCTCGTAACGGCGATTCAAGGACCCTTTGTCGGATTTTCAGCTGGAAGAGAGCAAGAAACGGGTGACGATGCTGAAAACGAGAATTCGCGTGGCAGGGAGATTCGTTGGAACGCGACGATCGGTGAAGCAAGAAGCACGGTGCCCAAACAGGACAGCAAGAAGGGCCACGTATCCGTGGCAAATGATTTCCGCGGGAAGAAGTGCGGGCGAATTTCTTGCCCATTGGTCAGCCGAGTCAAAGGGGCTGAGGTTTTTGTCCGTGACCGTGGGAATGGGTTAGACGGCGAGTGGAGCAATAAGTATAATCCGTCGCGAGATTGCGAAGGGGAAAGCTTGGAGTTTGCGCGGGCTAGCTTGTCCGCGGAGGAACGGCGGTGGCGCGAGAGAGGAGGGAAGAAGGTAGGAGAAAAACGAGGGGATGATAGGCGGCCACGGAAAAGGGAAAAAGAGGATCGATTCCAGTCCCCCGCGTACCTTCGTCCCAAGGCGGAGCGTCTTTTTCTTGCCGTCGCGACTTCTCGCTCCCGGCTTCAACGCCTTTAATCTCCCGTGATACATCATCCCTTTAATACGACCCTCGGATATCCTCCCTTCCGCTCGTTCCCTCGCTCAACACGCCAATTGATTCGCCCCCGCGCCGAGGAAAATGATCGTCGAACGGGGAATATCTGCGGCTCGCCGTCAGAAAATTCCCTGAGCGACACGCTGGCTTCTCTCCGCTTCTATTCATAAACATTTCCTCCCCCGCAGGATTTCCCTTGCATTCCCGCCGGTGAACAGCGATGAGGAAAGGATAAAGTGGCTGTATTAAGGGGAACTTCGTATAGGTGACTAAAATAAAATCCGACTTGTGGACCATTTTATCAAAGAACATTCATTTTAATTTGTTGAAACGTTCGGGATGACTTCGTATATATTTATTTAAGTAAAAAGGAGATGACATTTCCAGTATGCATACAACTTACTTTAGACTTAAGGAGTCTGAAGAGTCTGAACAGTCTGAAAAGTCTGAAAAATTCTGAAAAGTCTGAAAAGTCTGAACAGTCGAAGACTTAAATCTACAAACGGGATTTTTAAATTTTCAGGCTCAGACAAACAACTTAAAAAAGCGACTTTCACTATTTCCTTCGTTATTCCGATCAATGGCAATATTTTTCAAAACGACGAAGCTCGTCACCTAGCAAACTAATCCTTTTAGCTTCTCAAAAAAAAAAAAACAAATCGTTTGGACCAATTTTAAAAATTAGTCATTCTGTTTTAAAAGTGTCCCAACACTTTTGTCCGGCACTATATTTCCCCCTTCTTCAGAATGAGCGGCAAAGATTGAGTCTCACTACTGTACAGAAACGTCCACGCATTTGCAACGTCCTCCACTTACCATCGCGACGTATCATTGCCGATATTAATCTCTAAATACATTATCTCCCAAGCGGAGAATCTAACGGGAGAAGCCTTTCATACGGGAACCAGTGCACTGCGCCATTTCTCCCCCGCAATCACATTTCACAAATGGAAACAATGTAGCCTGGCTGCACCCAATATCCCCGGACCTTATCCGCTGGGAATTCGTTCCCGCGGCGATGTTTATCGCTTTTAAATTTCCGCGACGTTCACGGACGTTAAACACGAAACGCGTTCGACGTCACCGCGAGGGGGATGGGGGAGGGCGGGGGGAGGGGGGAGGGGGGGAGGGGCGCGCGGACGTGCTTTCCACGTAAAACAGATATTTACGGGACGATTGTTTACTTAACGGAGCGAAACGCCAGGAAAATGCACCGATATTAATTCCGCTCCGGGGCCATTGAAAAGTTTGCGCTCGTTGGCTGACTGCAGCCGGACTATTCTACTGTCCCCTTCGCCGAGCACTCCAGCGGGAACCGCTTTTGTGTAATCCTATTTGAATTACGCATTACCGCTGCGGATCGATTAAAATCCAACAAAAACAGACTGAAGCGAGCCGAAATCGCCGACTCCTCGGCGGGGCGACCACCCCCCACCCCCCATCCCCCGTCGCTCCCTCCTCGCTCCTCCCCATCCCGCTTCGTCCCTTTCTCTTGCCAGTCGGCCGTGATTCAAAGGCCGATTTAAGATAAAACATCGACGCGGAACGTCGATTTAAGCTGACGCGATCATTTCATTAGGATCGCCTCGTTAGGCATTTCAGGAGGGTGGCCGGCTGGCAAAAATCCTGTCTGCGCGTCGTCCGGCGGGGATCCCAGCCTCCCTTGAGAACCCCATTGTCGCACGATCCAGCCACCGTGGTCCGTGAACCTGTCTGAAAAAGGGAGGAACATCGCGAGATCGGATTTGGTCAAGCACGGTTTGGCCGTTCGTCCACCGTCGCAACGCAACAGTTGCTTAGAGAGTAGAAACTGATATGTACAATTGCGATCGGCTCCAGATCGGTTCCACTGAAACGAGAAAATTAAAATCAGTGAAAAGCAATGAAAAAGTAAAACTTTTTGGAAAAGCGTTACAAAAGTAGGCGAAAGCTTTGGTTATTCAGGAAATAAATAAATAAATAAATAAATGAATAAATAAATAAATAAATAAATAAATAAATAAATAAATACCTACAAAAAATTTCACTCGCTATCAAAAATTATATTTTAAAACAATTATCTATAATTAAATTTAAAGGGTGGCAAAATGATTTTTGCCCAGTGCGCCGGAAATCCTAGATCGGGCTTTGGACGTGATTTTTTGATCGGTTAAGTAGCAATTGCGTTGCGGCGATAGCCAAACGGCCTCACCCCAGAACAATGTTCAGTTTCAAGCCGCAGGCACGTTTCGAAACTACCCCCGAATCGTTCGTTTTGTAGTAACATATGAAATGCATTACGGGGCGTGGGAACGAGCTTTATCGCTGCGTTGAAGCGTCTCACCGGGACAATCAGCCGTGATTTTCGGAATTATTGACCGTTCCGTACCTTTCCGCTTGCACCCCCGGCGCCGCACCCCGGACGCTCGTGTCCCGCGACGCGTCCTAATTGAAAACACAGAACATCGATTTAAACGGGAGAAGCGTTATCCGGCCGGGGGACGGGGGGGCAAGGATGGAGTACAGCTGAAGGACAATTAACGACGCACCTGCAGCTGACGCCGTCGGGATCGCGTATGCTACTCGATCACTCCGCGGCGACGGCTTTTCAAAACACCCCCACTGCGCTCGACGCGAACCTCCACATTGTGCGTCCGTTAGCATCTCCCTGCGATGGAATTTCCGCGGGCAAGGGCACGCTGGCGCGCCTTCCGCGACATTCAACGGTCGGCCGGAATTTACCGATTTCGGAACCGCTCGAACGCGAGGAAACTTGATCCACGGATAACGATGCCCGTAATGGAACATCGGATATATCATTCCCCATTGCAACCCACATGTGTCACGCCGCGACGCTGATTTCCATCGTCGTTAATTGAGATCGATCTGTTTAACGGTAAAAATTAAATTGGCCCTCGAGTGACACGCAGAAAATCGATAGCTGGTCGGCATGACCTGACGGGAATCGGTCATCGATCATGGTACAGGTGTGTTCGATCTTCGATCATCAGCTAGTTACATGCCCGTCCATGCCCGCCCCGTTCGGTTAAGGGGGAATCCTATTCTAAACACATAGCAAAATTTGGGATTTTTTTTTAAGAAACCAGCGATTCGATTCATCTGTAATTTGGACGATGTTTCGATGCATCTTTGAAGAAGCTGCAGATTTTTTTTTTATTAATTTTCAACCATCAATATAGTAGTTATGCATGATTGACGATCACGCCGCGCAAAATTCGTCGCCCGTTGGTGTGCATGATATTTATCTAGCAGGTAATCGGAAACAGAAAAATGAAACGGTGTTTTCTTTTATACGTATGTCGCTTGAAATTGTTGAACCAGTAAAAAACAAAAAAAATTATTGAGCTGTGTGGAGAGTTTTCAAACTGAAATGTCTGAAGCTTTAATTTTTGCCATCCAATATTGCGCCAATTTTCTTATGTAACAAAAGAAGTATAGAATTCAACGGTATTCTGGTTCGTCAAATCTACATATGTACAAAGTAAAACACCGTTTCATTTTTCTGTTTCAAATTACCTGGAAGGTAAATATCATGCACACCAGCGGACGACGAGTTTTGCGCGGCGTGATGCATAACTCGTAAATTTATTATTAAAAATGAATATAATAATAATATGAATAATAATTTCCAAAATATAAATTTTAAAAAAATGTCGGCTATTTAAAGTTGAAGTCGTGATTTTATCGCGTATATTTGCACGAAAAAATCAAGATTTCAACTTTAAATAGGCACAATTTTTTTAAAATTAATATTTGGAAAAAAGTTTTATACCATTACTATATTCCATTTCTTCAAAATAAATTCCGGAAAATCGTTGGATTTGTCGGCGCGCGAAACGGAATGACCCCTTAAATTGATTACAGAAAGCAAAGTCAGTGGGGACGTGTGGAGAACTTGAAGGGTAGCTGAGAAAGGGCGCGCAGGAAGTTGTGGTCCTGCATTCATGGGCGTCCGCAGACTCTTTTCAGTTTTAACAGTTTTCCTCTTTTAAACAGTGACGGAAAAGAAAAGTCACTGAACCCATTTTGTAATGCCAATTTAATTACAAATTTAACCCTTCGTGATCACATGAGGTGTATCGCACACCTGGCAACTTTTGGGTCCAAATGTCGCGCCTTTACGGAATTTTTAAACCTTAATATTAAAATTTAAAAATTTGATGAATTTTAATAAAAAAAATTACTTTTTTCCACAACTATTTTTTCAACCACAAATTTCATCATATGCAAAATAACATTTCTAGAAAAACACTATTAGAGCACAAGTGTATGAATATTACGATTGTACAATTATTACTGTAAAGTTAAAAGATTCAAAAATACGAAAATGGTAACTCAGTGAAAACGTAACTGCAGTGAACCCCGTGTGACCGACTTCTGATTATAGAAGATGTGATCACGGAGGGTTAAAATTGAAATTCAAATATATTCACTTTTTTAGTATAAACTTCATAAGGATTACTTTTAAAAAAAAAACGATTTTTTCTCAATCCCGAAGGGCGGCTGCCCCCTCCCCTTGCAATATGTGTCTCCCAGTATGAGAAGCACGCGTAACGCAATAATACTCTGTCATGGCAAGAGACACATATATGTAGGGCTAAAAGGGCTTAAGTGGCCCCGCCACGTGCTCGAAATTCGCTGGCATGCTGGCGCGACGGGGTGGCGGAGGGTGCGCGAAACAAGTCGCGTCGCGTCGGCGGGAATTACCGTGAACGAAGTCTACTAAAATGATTACGGATGTGCGATGGCGCGTTTAGCGACGGGCGTGCTTGCGGCACTGATTTAATTGTACGAAACTGCTCGGCTGCAGGCGCTTTCGAGTGGATGCAAGCCGCACACACCTGCTGCAACCGGCCGAGCGCACGTGCCGCCGTTTGATATAGAAACTGCCATATTCGTCCCTGCTCCACTATTACGGCTGAAATTTCACGCCGCGATACGGCTACGAGCGTTATAAATCAGAGGCTCGCCTGGTACTCGTGTACCACCCTTTTTCTTCCCTCTTTCCTTTCCCCCCTGTCGATACCCCTTATCGATCCAAGGAAATACGCGATACGCCCCGTCGTGCTGGAAGGAATGCAGTGCATTTAGCGGGGAACAACCCTTTGGCGGAACTAGTACAGTAGAACGGGGAATAGTGTGCCAGAGAGCTTGGTATTTTAGAGGATCGAGATTGAGGGCATCCACCCCATTTGTGGATGATCCATCTGTTCTCCGCGTGGGGATGATCGCTCCCCGCCCTTCTTGGATCAGTCGATTGTAAGGGGTTGACTGTCAGAAGAAAGTCCTTCCATCTTGTCACATGCACCATCAACGACTGGGAGGGGGAGGGGGTGGCTACATGGTTGTATATAGGCTAAGTAGGCTGCAAATTTGGAGAGCGGCAAATTTTGGACAGCGACAAATTTTGGGGAGCAACGAATTTTAGGGAGCGGCAAATTTTGGACAGCGATAAATTTTAGAGAGCAACAAATTTTGGGGAGCGACAAATTTTGAGGAACGTCGAATTTGTGGGAGCGACAAATTTTGGGAAGCGGCGAATTTAGGGGAGCAGCAAATTGTGAGGAATATTAAATTTTGGGGAGCGGCTAATTTTGGAGAACAACAAATTTTGGAGAACGACAAATTTTGAGAAACATCAAATTTGTAGGAGCGACAAATTTTAGGCAGTGGCGAATTTTGGGGAGCAGTAAATATCGAGGAACATTAAATATTAGGGAGCGGCAAATTTTAGGCAGCTACAAATTTTGGGGAACGATAAATTTTGGGGAGCGGCAAATTTTGGGAAGCGATAAATTTTTAATGAAAGAAACTGAAAAAGGTTAAATATAGAGGCTTGGGACAACTTTAAAAACAATTCCCATTTTTTTATCTAGCAAATTAACAATAACTGATATGTGAGTTATATTGAATTAATTATAAAATTGTCTCAGCTCTTTTAATAAAATATTTAAATCTCCAAATCAGCCCTTGGATGAGAGATCGACGACCCACGTACCCCTTTCAAAGTCTCTACTTACGCAGTTCATTTTGCTAATCATTCGTTACGATTACAAGACGATAACCCTTACACGCTCTTGATCCACGTAATTTTAAGCGGAGCAGCAAAGCGAAACAGCAGAGAATTCTCCCGAGATATCTAAGTACAGCGTGCTATCAATGCCGATTAAGAACGATCTAATTTCTCTGTAATTACAAAATACTCATACTCTGAAATATCCACTCTGTGAATTCATGCACCAGTTCAGAGCCGGCGGACTCTATTATGCAAAGTATGCGCTGCATCAGGGTGCCAGCCAAAGGGAAGCTAAAAAATTATATCGCACGATTAATAATAAAGGAACCCAACTATACGCCCACTGTATTTCTCTTTTTGTACTCCGTAAATAAATAGGAAAGAGGTGCAAAAATTTGGATCCCCAAACTGTGGGCGCCAAAAACTTTCTAGCATAAGGGTTGCCAGCCATCCTCGCACCGGCCCTGCACCAGTTAAGGGGGTAGTGGACTATTTCACCTTCAGAAAATCGATTACTATTTTTTACTGATTTTAAAAGTCTTATCCTTTATGAAAATTTTAAACAAAATTTATTGAAGAAATTCAAATAACTGTCGAAGTTATAGCAGCGAACGTAATTGAGTGCACCGTCGAGTAACGGCCTCGCAAAGCCGTATTGGCACAGGGCACTTAACTTTGAAGCCGGTTTTCTCGAAACACCATTTTCAGAAACGACGTACATCATGACTCTTGAATCAATGAATATTTTCGCTTAAAATTTTAACTGGAGCTGTATAACTCTATTCTCTATCGTGTAGAAATTCCTCATCAACATTGGATGTTTGCAAAAAACTTTATAACTGATTAAAGACGATTTTTTCCCGTAAAAATGTGGGAAAAAAATTTATTCCTGTGCAACTTCCACAATTTTTATTCAAATTCATCGGCAAGTTTCCACACTGTAGATATTTGTGTATAGAATAATCACCTCAAAGCATTTTGCTGTCAGATGATTGGTTCACCTGAATCAATGCACACCACCTGCAGCGGCGCGCCGTACAGGACTATCTTCAACGATAAATAACTTCGACAATTTTATACATTCCGACCATTTTTTTTTTTTATAAATACTCGCAAAGGTGCCCATAATAGATTGTCAAAAGCAGGACTATAACGATTGTTTGGTATCAAAGTAATTTAGCGCCAAAGAAACTAACGATTTTACGTATCCAATAGTCCAGTACCCCCTTAAGATTGCACTCACTGAAGTATTGGAAGGTATTCCAACGAGCATCCAATGAAACGTTTTTCCACGAGACCCCAGCGGAATGCGAGGATGTTAAAGTACTTTCAATCTTCAGCAGGCGGTGCTTTCGCGGAATTTCTGAAAATTTCATATTCCAAGGGGGATCGGTAACATATGGAAGCTGCGTGAACATACGGCGGAAGATCATTTTCCCGTTCGGGACAGGCCGGCGCAGGTACCCGTGACAAATCGACGCGCGAATTCGCCCGAAGACTCCAAATTCTTTTAATTTCGAGCAGCGCAAGCTCGATATAAATTACACCGCCTGTGGCAACGGCAGCGATCCAGCCGAGCGAACATCGTCCGAACACAGGGATGAAATCTCTGCGCGTAGACCGGTCTCTATCAGTCGACAGTGTTGAATTAACCAATAAGCAAAATAAACACCTGTTTAGGGCACCAGGAGAATTTTAAAATCTAACTTTTGTTAGAAATACTTTTTAGTCAAATTATAAGAAATGCCTAAAAAATCGTGCATTACATTGAAGTGATCACCCTGTATAAGGGAACTCAAAATCTTTTAAGCGGCTTAGAGCCTCTAAAGCTCTCACTCCGGCCGTGGCAGTCGATATTGGTGATTACACTTAAGGCATAGCGACAAACACCCGTGTTGGCGTGGTAATAATCGTTTATTATAAATAACTATTAACACGTTCTCCTGCCACGTACATCGTCTTACGTGTTTTTTTCGCTTTGTTCATTGCTTAGGAATCCATGCAATAGTATACGTTACATCGGAGCATTTATCGAGTTACTTCGGAATTACAAACATTTACTTGTAATGCGGTATAGTTATTCGTGTGACGATTATTTACAGAGAGAACGATATCATCCGATACTGGCGGCGCAATTCAACCAGCGTAATTTTACAGCTAACCGTAATTATTCGCTGACAGAGAAGGGTTGGGGGGGGGGGCAATGCTAATCGTACGATCCCGAGAATCCAAGTCCGGGTGCTCAAGAGGATCGCCCGTGTCTTCGTTCAATGCCGTCCTCGGTCTCACATCATTTTTTTTTTGTCATTTTGTTTTATTTAATTACCATATCAAATGCAAAGGTGCTTCGGACAATTCGAATGCCCGGAACCGGTTTGCTCTCTTGTCTACGATAATGTGTATCGGGTCGAGTACAATCCGCCTCCTTTCCCTTTGCCGTCGCTTTCGATCGGCGCTCTTCGAGTCGATAAAAAAAAAAAAATTGGGAAAGGAAAAAAGAAAACGAAAAAGAAAATGCTTCGAAAAGAGAACAAACAGAAATGTATGTAGTCGCTGGTAACGAGGGTCGTTAAGTTGATTACGTTAAAAAGGTCTGCTTGGTAAAAACGGTCCGGTCTTCCGATGTGCTCGCCGAAAAAAAGGAGAAATATGGTTCAGCGTTGAATGGATATATGCGATCGATTCCGAGCCGATCGCGTCCTAGCGTTGTCTTCCGTAAAAAATACAACACGGAATCGTGATCGACGCCGTTGCGAGATAATTATTATGAAAGTCACGCCGCGCGCGTGCTAACTGCCGTCGTGCGTTTGTGGGGCAACCTCCGCGCCTCGTTCTCTGTACTCGCGCGAGTCGGGCGCAATGCGACGCCGAGCTGAACGGCCGAGACGACTTTCCCGCGGCGAATCAGGTGAACGTAATTGACAGGGGCGAGGCCGGATAACGAAACTGAAACGCCCGGCAGCATCGTCCGACTCGTATTGAACTTGCATTGTAGCTACGCTCTTTAACCGGTCGCATATCCGAGCGGTATCTCATTTGCGTGATATACCAATAAACCGTCTCGCCGATCGCGAAACGTCACATTCCGTATCGTTATTCCGTGCACAGTCTCGCCTGTTACCGCGGGATCGTCTCGCTCGCTGTAACGCGTGGTCGTTTCAAGTCGGTCGCATTGCGAGTTGGGGTACCGGCTACGTAAACGAGGAACACGTACAATAAATATCGAATAACAGTTGTTACTTATAGCAATACGAAGTAGTAGAATGCAGCGTACATATAGCGTAGCAGTAGCCACAGATAGTACCTACTACGTATGAGTTCGTCACACAGTCATACTGGCTTTTCCAAACGCCGTCCCATCCTCTCTCGCGCTTTCTCTCTTTCTCTCTCTGTCTCTCGCTCTCTATCTCTCCCCAATTCAGTCTATCTGCTTTCTCCCTCTTTCTTTCTCTCACTTTCATGCGTACGCATTTGCTCCTCTCATTCTATCGCCTCTCTCACTCTCTCTCTCTCTTTCTCGTAATCTCGCTCCTCTCTCTCTCTCTCTCTCTCTCTCTCTCTCTCTTCTCTCTCTCTGTCTCTCCGTATCTCCCCCCTCTCACAGTACCAGACACGCCACGTTCATTCGCATCCCTCCGATTTTCAGCCTCTTCCATCGATATCGTCGTGCGTACAACCGAAAGTTACCGTAACCTTTCTCCCGACTAATCATCTGAAAATTCGCGCGTACTTGCACGTACTAGGATCTCGTTCCGCCCTCGGTCGGTCCGTTACTTGTCCGTCATAACACAAACAATATAGACTTTTCAAAATGTCCAACAATGTCTATTAACATCCTTTAGCTATTCACACACTTTCGAAACCATCTTCTTCATCTCAACGTCCGTGTCGATGTCGTGGTGCACGTGATTGCTGCTGGCACTGGCGTTGTTGATGGAAACGATCGGGTTGCTTATCGGTGTAGAGGTCGAGGTCGGTGGCGTGTTCGGTGTGCCCGGGGTCCCGGACAGCTCTATCAGCGAGCCTGGCGACGCGAGTGGTTCTACCAAGTCCTCCAAACCCTCGGGAGTTGGCAGTTTGTTTAACTCTTCTCTCAGTAATCTATAGTGCCTCTGAACAAAAAAAAATTAAACGGACGTGGTTGCGCGTCTCCCGTTCCCTCGTCTACTTCTGACAATCGAATCGAAAGACGCTTACCCTTAAAGCTAAAGAGCTCAGGGAAAGTGTGCGGCCAGATGTGCGATCCGACCCGTGCATTTCCATGTCCCTTATCCACCCTTCTAATTGTGCAACGATTTCGTGTCTCTTTATCCAGAAGTGGGTGTGTATTATCTGTGACGGTAAGGTCAGACTCGGTAAAGAAATTGTTCAGATACTGAAGGAAGAGTACGAGAACGATTCGGTGTATAAGTTACCTCCTTAAAACAGGGGCACGGATTGCGAATCTTATCAAGCATCGCCCACTTAGCGGTCGCCTGACAAATGTTCGCGTTGTACTCTTGACTAGATTGAGCTCCGCTCGTCGTGCCCCGTGACCGTTCGTACCCCGGTTCATTGAAGTACGGCTCCGACACCAGGATCAGCGACTGTATCGATACTAACACCTGTTTTCACAAACGAACAGGTGTATTAATGTCGCGCCACGGCACGCAAGTCTTCGATGTCGTTCTTTCAACGGAAACTACCTGAAGGAAACTGCTAGTGTGTGCATTCCACTTCTCCTCAGGCCGGCCGTGCCAGGTATTCAACACGCTCAGGCAGACTTTGCCGTCGTTGTACAGATTGGGATTGAATCGCACGGTATGCCGACCGGTCGTCTCCAGGTTTATTAGCATCGGGCTGTTGGGGTAGTCCGGGGGGAAGTACACGTCGAACTCGAAGCAACCGTTCGCGTACGGTGTTTCTGCTGGCCCTGTTATCAGCACCTGAAGGAACAAAGGCGTGCAATTTTCAACGCTTAGATGTACCGAGTAGCGGACAAGAGACCGAAACCGGAAATTCAAAAAAATATGAAACTGGGGATACGTTGAAGATACAATTGTTTTGCTGCCCCAATTCGCTCTAACAAGGGAACACCGCGAACCCGGGCTCACCGGTTGGAACACAACTTTGTGGGTTTATAGAGTGACTCAAAACACGAACGGTGTGTTTCATTTGGACCCTATCGCCCCTTAAGAGGGTGAAAACTAACCTCAAAGTCAAATTGGCACTTCCACTTTTTCACGTAAAACTCTCAAAGTACAACAGACAGAAAAAAATGTTTCAAACAAAAGTTTAATGGTGCAATAAGCGCTACAAACTTGGTTAACAAAATTTTGAAAATAGTTTAAAAAAAAAAATACCTGAACGAAAAAAACTTTTTTCAAAATCAGGGAAATAGCCGGCCTAAGAGTGAATTTGAGCAGCAAAAAAAAATTGCAACATTTCATCATTTTTTGAATTTCCAGGTTTGGGATCATTCCTCGCAAATAATGGCGCCGGAAATAGAGCAAAATGTACCTTCATCACGTCTAGCCTGTCCGCGTCGCATCTAACGAACACACTACTACTGTACGACAAAGGCAACGCCGTGGACAACGTGACGGCTTCTTGCGCCAGCCTCTTCACCCTGGTGGGGTGGCTCCTCTCGCCTGCAGCCCTCATGTTCGACTCGAAGTGATACGAGACGACGAATTTGTACCCACCGACCTCTGGGTTCTCAGTGATCATTTCGTACGTATCTGCAATCGCCCGCAACCAAACGTTTACAATCTATAAACACCGGAAAAGATACAAGAGTGCAGATTTATAATCCACTCACCGAATTGCAGATTCTTCATGACTTCCAAGTATCGTTGCTCGATCGAGCGCAGAGGAAGCTCCGGTCCCGATGGGCTAGGGCCAGGCAGGTCCTCCTCGATCCCCGACAATCTCAAGGTGGCATTTTGTACTATGGTAGCGCTCTCTTGAATATCAGGGATCAACGTTGCTAAGCCCTCGTCCTGCTCGGTGTCGTCCGGATACTTGAACAGTGCCTTCGACTTGTTTCCCCTGGTGCGGTTTATCTTGTGAGCGTACGTGTCCACGCAGACCCTCATACTCGACAGGAGAGAGACGACAGACGATTCTCCAGACTTTCCTCCCCGCGGTAGTAGCAGAGGAGCCAGCTGGGTCGACAGAGCCATGGCCCGGAGCAGTTGCAGCACGGCGCGATACAAAGGTATATGCCTCGCCATGTCCAACACCGAGTCGTTCGTCAGATACGAGGACAAGGCCGGTAGGAGCCACGAGCGAGCTAACAGATCTGGGAAAGGAGCTGGCAGTTCCCTTTGCGTTTGCCCTCCAGACCCAATATAGCTAGCCAGGACCTGCAATAATACTGTAACGTGCTCCTCCTCGGACTTCTGTCGCAGCAGCGCCTGCTCGACGTTCCAAGACTGTTGGGTGGAACCTGTGCCGAACCCTGTACCCTTTGCCCAATACAGGTGCGAGTTGTCGTTGCTGTGGCCAGCGACTCCTTGACCGCCAACCACTTTCTGCTCGGAGCTGTCGCTCGGGCTGGTCTGGTGGGTGAATATAGCCAGGCAGTTGAGCAGGAGAAGCATGGCGCCCACCTCGATGGTCGTCTTACGAAGAAGCAGACCGTCGTCGGTGGTCGGTGGCGTGGCGTCCAGCAACTGCTTCAGGACTTGGAACGGTAGAGTCGGCAGCGACGCGGCCAGCGGAGACGTTAACACGTCCCCGCCTTCGCCGTCGTCAGACACTCCCAAGGCGAGACGCAGCAAACACTGCGCCCGCTTCCTGTCTCTTAGCAACACCTCCGCGTAGCCGGGAAGCCTGAGGAACAGACCAAACGCGGCGAGGGAGTGCGGCGGTACGTAGGGAGCCGGAGACGATGCTCGTGGGGAAGAGCTTGTGCCACCCTCCTCCACCACCTCGTACATGTCATCGCTGTCCTCTAATTTCACCCAGTCCGAGTACGTTTGCTCTGGTGACGGAGACTTATCCGCCACTGGTGGCGGTCTTCTGGAGTCGGGATAAACTAATGGCAGGTGCCGCGCCAGCACCGCTAAACCGCCGCCAGCGCTGAACACACCTAAGGAGCTCTCTATGCTCCTGTAACTCAGCAACTCGCTGTCGCTTTGCCTCGTCAGATCCTCTGAAAGATTAAACGAGTTATAGCCTCGAAGACACAGCTGGAGATTAATAATTTTAAATTCTAGTCGTAGCACGTAAGTGATTCGGTCTTGTCCGATGGAGTACCTTTTGAATCTTTGTTACGCTGACGCAATATCAGGTGCAGGCAGGGCTCGGACAACGATATTCCGCTGTCCTCGGCGATGGCCAAGAGCTGAGCAATGGTCAGTTGTGGGGGCAACGGGGCGTTCGGGCGCGACGAATGTATCAGATACTGCTGATTGGTAGAAGTGCTGGGGTTCGGTTGTACAGTGGTGCTCGGTGGTTGGCTAGAGTTCGATGATCCTTCTGTCAATAAACATTTCGGACACATGAATCTCCTGTACTAGCGCTACGTAACGTGGCTTATATAGCAACTCGATGGCTTAGTGCATAAATATTGTAAGTCCACCTTTTGTGAAACTTGACTGTTCTTTATTAACCGACTTCAAAAAGGACGAGGTTATAGATACGACCTGTTTTTTTTGTCCCCGCATAACTTCTCAACATATATCTACTTCAAAAATTTGTCAAAAACAATATTTTTCTTCATTGTATGTCCCTAAACGCTAAAAGTGGACATACAATATTTCTGCACTAAGCCATCGAACTAACACTAGTAGAATTTACCAGAATTTAGTCGTGGCTTCCTTACAGCAGGCCCACGAGCCTGTGACCTATTGGACGCCTCCTTGGCTCTTTTGTCCTTCGCTGTATTTCCAGCGGCTACGCTCAGAGTGTCTACTATGTGAGCCATGCCGGACTCCCAGAGCTCTCTGGAGCGATTAGTAGCCGACCCAGCTTCGTTGCCCTTGTACGTGTTTGGTAACAGCAGTAGAAGCCAATTACCTGTGGACAGACAGGAAAAGAATATTTTTCCTTTCGCTTAAGTGTTCCAAAATTCTCGTGTCGATTTGTCGGGAAAGCTCACCAGACACTTGTTGCAATATATCCGCCACAGTCGACTGCGTGGACATGTACAGTAGCTGATGATAGTGACCAAGAGGATGTGCCGGATGCGGAGGCATAGATGGCATACTGTAATTGGCTGCCGTGTTCGAAACCTTCATAGGTGCCTCCGAAGTTACGGATACCAACACTTTCTCACCCTCCAGCAACAATTGCAGAATCAATCGCCTCGTGAAACCAGAGATTCCGTGCAGATATCGCGTGTCTGTTCATCGAAAGGAACAAAGCATTGCATAAAACATGGAGTCTATGAAACGTTGGGGATTAAGGAGTTACACCACTTTGAAAATGGACAAAATTTTTCCCTTTAAATGATAGTTTATAGTCGCAAAAATACTTTAAACGCGTTTTTCTCGAAATTATGATTTCACAATCGGTGGGCAGCTTAACTTCTACACTTTTCATTCGATACGCTTGAAAAATTGAAAGGATCTTTACAATTTAACGATCTAAAGATATATGTAGCGGTGTTGCGATATATTAAAAACTGACCTCGCTACGGACACTTTTGTATTGAATTTTTTTATACTCTTTCTTCAAATATTCACCTTTTTAAAAAAAAAATCTTAAATGCAGCTACTTTTTTACGCTGCAAAGTGGTGTAACTGCTTAAATGGAAGAGGCTTACTAGAGGTTGTTCGTTGTTGAGAGATCACATCGGTCAGTAATTCAGCTAAAAGCTTCTGATTCTCCAGGTGACACCAACAACACCTGGATAAAAATTTGATCATGGCACTCTCCAGCGAGGCGTACGACACGCTGGTTTTCAAGCATCTGTAAAGCATAAAAGCATCCTCAGTATCTAAATTAATCGACGGTTGTAAAACGGCCTTACTTCAGCGAGGACACGGATGGATTTTCGACGGGTCGATTGCTGAGAAGCGAGAGAAGTGGTAACCAGAATCCACGTCCCTCTTTCCCAAGCCAATCGCGCATTCTCCCCTCGGAGCACACGAGCGTCAGAAATTCCAACACCATTGCTATACTCTCTGGTTCCGCCATGTTCAGGCCACCTACGCAACGATTACCATTATTCCATCTGCGAAGCCTGCACGACTAACAAATACCCAAAATGTATAAATATACCAAAGTGATTACTGGTCTGCGCGGAAGTTTCTCCAGCTTTATCACTATCCGTTAATCCAACACTTCCCATGGAATTGCTTTGGTAACTGTCCTCCATTGAAGTCCTCCTAATCCGTTGCTGGTGTCGCCTCGCCTCTTCCAAGTTGCAGAAATCTGTACAAACGAATCTGGTTTTCCAACAAACTGCGCTCTGTGTTAGTAACATAAAGGCAACAGCTTACCAATAATCGTTGCCGTCAGCAGAGCAGGAAGCCCTGAATCGATCAGCTGCTGGATACCAGGCGGCGACCTTGCCGCCGCGGCGACGGTCAGCAGCTGTCCCTCGGTCAAGTTCAATCTCTTGTACTCCGACAGAACGTAGCGGCAGTACCATTCCTCGGCGGTGATTTCACTCTTTCTGTCGTCCGTTTGTCCGCTCCTTTCCTTGCGATCGTCGGATATAGACGCGGAGTGATCGGTGGACAAATTGGGCACCAGGATTCTCACTCTTTGCAGGAGCAGAGGGAACAGAGTCGGCCTCACGTAGCAGAACGCGCACAGAGCGGAGTCGATCGCCTGTTTCAGAGCCGAGCCAGTCCCCAGCGTGAGGGTCCACTGGTACAGAGCGCTGTCAGGGTGAATGTCTTGCGTTTACAGTTTGCCGGGGACAGAAAACAGGGATAACGCCGCGGAAGGTCGCTTACTTGAAAAGCTCATCCGTTAAGAGAGCCTGCAGATCGTAGTTAAGATTCTGCTGTTGATGAGCTTTCCAAATGATGGATGACACGCAATGAATGTACACGGCGGGCGGGCTAATGCTATTAGGGCTACTGCTAGGTCTAGACGTTCCGCTCAGGGCGGATGCTTGGAGCCACGAAAGCATCGCGTTCATACGAGCTTCCGTGCAGGAGTCCTGAATGGAGCAGAGCTGTTGAAGCAGTTCAACGACCAGCTGGACAGTAGATGTTTCCTGTGTAGTCACTGCGCCTACAAAATGCGTTAATGAGGTAGATTATTAGTTACTCGGGCGCTAAGAAGTGTACGCCTATCGAACGAAGGAGGAATGATCCCAGGGAGAAAAGCGATACCTTGGAAGAAAGGAGTGGACCTGTTGTTCAGTAAGAGACCAATCAGGCGAAGTCCAAGCTCTCGAGAGTGCAAGCCCAGTTGTAATAGAACCCTCTCTAGATTGGGAGTAAAAAGAGACGGTGCTGGGAGTAACAGTAGGTTACAGCATGCCTCAACCAGTCCTTCGACCGAAGCCGCAGAATTAAGCACCTTAACAGCGAGATTGCTGTTCAACGTGCTCACGGACAGACACTGATGCAGCAATCGCAACCAACCCAAGCTGGACAGATACGTTACAAATAAACATCTTTCAATACGCTCGTTTCTCGGTAGACCGAGCAACGGAATAGAGATCGTTCGAGATCCCATCGATCCCGCCGTACTCTTTGCATCAGCAAACGGAATTACCTCGTCTTCGTCAGTTGTTCTTCGTCTATCGTGTCGTGGCTGGTTTTTATTTCACCGAACGCTGTCGTGCCCAACAGCTTGATCTGACTTAGGCTTATGTTCGTCGAGTCCCGCGGTTTGTACAATCGTACGAGCACAGTGGTCGCCACCTCCGGTTGCGGTAAGGTGATTCGTATGAAGGTCAAGCCCGCGGTCGGCATCGGTGGGCAGACAGGTGTCAAGTGGCTGTTACGGTCCCTCGAGACTTCGATGGCTACAGCTGACGGGCACGCTATGGACGCGCAAATTATATTAACGTATAGAGCGCCTTAACTGCCGCGCCATGCTATCACCGAGATAATATTAATTTGCCTTACTCGCTAGGGACGTGAGATGCGGTTGCAGCTCGATTTTTCTCAGCAATATAGCGCAGGGCCAAGTGATCGTGAGATCGACCCAAGCCTCGTCGGGATAGCAATGGTACACCCACGCGGCTGTTCTTGCTCGCTTATGAGGGGTGGCGTGCTGTATGAGAACATCTGCCGACTGTGCTGTTGGATTCAACCAAGATATCGTGCCCAGAGGAGCGAAATTCTGCAGTCCGTCTTCGTAGGTCTCAAGCGTGTTCGCGGACTTCTTACTGGCCGTGGAATCTGCTAGTACTACGTTAGGGGTATTCGAAAGGTGCTCCATCACTAACGCGATCACGCCAGGTGAAGTGGAGTTACTGTTACCGCCGGAGCTGCTCGACTTTACTAAGTTCTCGCAGAGCACTTTCACGCCACCCATCGCCGTGAACATTGCTAACGACACTTCGTTGTCTAGGACCCTTAAGATATACCAGAGAAGCGGTTCGGATAGTTGCATGACGCCCAGTTGACGATCCAGATCTCTTTGCCCAGACGCTGAAAAGCGCAGGAAATATGTATATTTAAAACAGCTCCTACTATTTTCACATGAACGCTTCTAAGATAATGATTCTTACAGGAGGAGAGATACTGGTAGAGCGGATTGAGAACCAAAGTACGATTGCTCGCTTTCTTAGTGAGGGTAGTCAGGAGTTGGAACGTAGCGTCCGGTATCGAAGCTGGATCGCCGAGCTCAGTCGCCGTTCCTGCTCCAGCGCTATCGCCCAGAAGCATGGCAAGGGACGAGCCTGTGCTGTGCCCAAGAGCTCCCAATAAACGCATCATGGTAGGCTCGTGCTGCAGCACTGAAACATAAAACGAGTGTGGCAGTTAATATTCGGTTCGGGCATAGAAATATCATGCATTTCTATACTTACCAGTGTTTGCAACACACCGTGTACGAGGCTTACTAGATCTGGACTGTTGCATGCGCGAGGAGGACTGCTGCTCCGCCACTTTGCTCTCGTCGGTCTGCGAAATGTTCATTTTCATTTGAGAACCGCTAATGTCGCTCATTGTCTCAGAATGATCCATTCGCATTGTACTGTCGGATCGACACAAGCAACTCTATGAATAAAAAAGGAGCGAGGTGTAGATGTCTGTTACGAAATGGCTCGTTCGACGCGGAACGCTTTAAGGGGGCAGACCACTGTAACGGTCCGAAATGTAAGGGTGTTTTCAGGAATTTATTTCAACCAAACACCGCAAGTAAATCAATGTATTGGTTAGTATAGTTAATCATGTACATATCGAAGGGTAAGAAATTTTTTTTCAATCAAATTCATAAATCTGTTTCCTGTATACTCTTCGTCAAATTTGCGCTGCGGCAAAATCGTGCTTGTCGCGTTGACGGTGCCCAGGCCATATGGTTAATACGAATTCAAAAAGACAAAAATATTTAGAAACTAGAAGCCTACCTCTATTACATGACGATCAAAAAAAGTAAAAATCGCAAAAAATTACAAAATGGCGGACCACTGAAAAAAAAATCATGTTTTCGGGGTACAAAATTGGGGAAATGTTGATAAATCCCCTAAACATTCAAGCAGGCCAAAATAAAAAGACACGTATTTCTTATTTTTCGGTCCTCTAAAACATATTCAAAAACCAAAGCAATCGGAGATGAACACCTGAAAATCATATAACTTTGGGGGTTGGTTTCACCCCCTAAATATGAAAACGGGCCGCTAGAAAGAAACACGTATATCTTATTTTTCGCTACTCTAAGACATATCCAAAATTCAAAGCAATCGGAGGCGAACAACTGGGAACCTCTCCTTGTCAGTCGCACGCTTGACACCGCTTCACGGAAAATACTATATCTCCGTCAATTTTGCGAATTTCTTCATAAAATTTGGAAAGCGCATTCTTGAAACGCACGTCTTTCAGAAAATGTGAAAAAGAAAAAATCGTTTTTTCCGATTTTTTACAGTGGTCTGCCCCCTTAAACAACGATGGTACGTACATTGACCAGAGGAGTCTGAATAAGTCGACACACTAGTTTGATAAGAGCTACGACCAGGGTATCCCAAGAAGCGGGCCGATCTTGCCTCGTGTCCCCACCCAGCACGCAAGCGAACAAACCGCCGAATCCACCGGATGGATTCGCTAAATCGACGCTGCCGCCACACTGTGCCCCGGCTGTTAACAGAAAGAAACAATTTGCGAAACTCGTCCATAGATATTCGCGAAGCTTCGTATATCTTGAATAATTACCTCCAGAACCCTTGACGTAAGTGAAAACCAAGACTCCAACGCATTCCGTTACGCTCATCGCAGTCTCCAAATCAGTATTGGTGAATTTCAAATACGTTAATAGCGTGATGAATTTGTGCTGCACGTCTAGAGGTCCTCTTCTCGCAGAGAGCGCGCCACCGGGCTGCACTAGCTGGTACACCACCCACAGCAGCACGTCTTTCCACGCATTCCCTAACGAGCTGCCGGGTTTATATACGCCGGTTCTGATCTCCAATCGAATTAGGAAATCTCGCAGCGCTTCGCACACCGTGAGTCCAGCCTGAAAATCACGTATCAAGCATGTTGAACGGTGTCGCGCATTATTTTCGAAAAGTATGATATCTCGAAGGACTTATACCATAATGTATTGTTTATCCATGGCGTTAACGTTTAACCCGCTACCAGAGAGTAGACGCAGGAGCATTGGACCTATATTACGGTCCTTTACGATGCACCCAGCCATTCCGCCCAAGAGACCTAGACCGTCCAAAGACTGCCTGCTGTTCGTAGCTTCCGCAGCGTCAGTTTGTAACGGTTGGTTGCTTGCAAGAGCCAGACACCGGAGTGCGAGACACCAAGCTCGTAGCGACACCCCTGGATGCCTGCAAATTAATTTCTTTGTTTAGTGATTCCTCCCCTTCAATCGAGGAATAACGCAGGCGAACTGTACATATGCATACCAGGACAGTGCAGAGATGAGATTCGAAATAGTTGTGGCGCTTAATGGTATAACAGGTATCACTGAGGGATTATAGTGATACGTGGAGGTAGATTGCGCCGAGGAGGCATCCACGTTCAACGTCAACCATAGCTGGAGAACCAATTCCAGGTTCGTTCCGGCGCTCTAAAAAACACACATGATATTTTACGCGCACTGCGAAATAATGAGAAGTCCCGGGAATGCAATCTTGTTTGCCAGATTAGTTTAATTCACCTGCAGATATATGTCTGTGAATATTTGGTCGAAACATCTGGTCAGCATTAATAAGCTGGAAGATGTGGTGTCGGAGGAGTTCCAAACATCCTGATTCCGATCGTTCCAACCGGAGTCAACCTTGCTCGACGACGGCTGGGAGCAGCGGCTAGATTCCGTTGGTACCTGCCACGAGACCATAGAGATTTAACAGGTAACGGAGTACGCGCAAACTCGGAATAAAAAGAACTAATATTGTTAACTCACGTGTATCGTGGCATTTATACTCTGAGGTAAGTTGTACATGCCCAGGGTGGACAAGACTCTCAATGACGTCTCCGTTCCCATTTCCAATCCGTATTCTAATCTCGCGTCCATCGCTAAAGAAATACTGTAAGAATGTTCGATTAGTTCGGCGTTTCCTACAATTGAATTGCTTCCGTATATATTCTACAACATCTACCCAGAACTGGACATCATCTTAGACATCGGATTTCCCTTCTTCAGCATGTTCCTGCCGCGCTCTAAAATATCATCCAAGAAGTCTTCGAGCTCGCTGTCGTCGGACTCCAGAAGAGATGGCAAGAATCCATTAGAATTTGACGTTGAAGTGGCTGCCGACGCCACTATGCTGCTGTCTTGAGCATCCTCCTCCCCCTCGCCCTCTGCGAATCCCTCGTCGTTGCCAAGAGTGACCGCGGCGCTGCTTGTTCCGGCAACCACGCCGGAAGATTCATCCTCCGCCGTTGCACTTTTCTCCGAAGCTATGGTCTCGTAACTCTCCTCCGAGGAGCTTCCCTCGTGGCTGGTTTTTGGGAACAACTTACCGCCTGCGGCAGATTAATACAGAGTTAAAACTGGATGTACGCGACGGCGAGAGGTGCCAGGACCATCGACACGGTGAAGAAAGTTTTACTGTACCTTCTAGCAAGTCCTGCAACAAGCAGGAGACGGCGTGCGAGGACCACGCGGCGTCAGACGTACCAGTCGCCAGTCTGACTAATTTTAACAGCTGTTCTTCACTCATAAGCTCGCACAAGCTAATTGCGGGACGTGTAGATATCACTAGCCTAGCCACTACCTATATGGCAAATAATTCAACAGTTCAACGAGTTGCCTTGTGGAAAGCGTGGACGGTACACAACCATACCTTTTAGTCGCGAAACATTTCTACAAGCTAGTATGGTTCCAATCGTAAAGTGATACCGTGCCACTAAGCATTTAATACATATTCAATTCATAAATATCTTGTAAGTAAGATGAAGTATACGTTTCACTTTACGACGAACAGAACGAGGATCGAGAGAGTTAACGTGTTACGGTGTTTACTTACCTTGCAGGCTAACAGGAACATATCTACGTTAGCGGAATTGTATAAAATGAGAGCGATAAGCCCGCGGGCCACTGGTAGAACATGTTGGTGCGACAAGTTCGATATATGCTCGACGTCCACGTCCATCACTTCTGCCTTACTGGAACTTATGGGACAGAAAAGAGACGTTACGAAATACGAAATACTGACAAGAGTTGCACGAGCAATTTTGTTAGCTACCGACCTCGGGTTCGGCTGTGGCTGGGTACGCGAGCTGTGCGCAATGTGCTGCGCCTCGTTCCGTCGGATACTTAGAGAATCTTTGAAATGCTTGGCCGAGTGTTGTTTTAATGTCTTTTTCAAGAAACGCTCGTGCGACTTCACTACCACGTCCGCTTCAATGGCGCCCAAGGAAGCCTGTGACGAGAGATTCGTAATAATGCCCGTAATATTTGTCTATAAAGTCGGTTAATACGTTTCAGTATCTGCTCTCTTCATGGTTAGAAAATACACGGCGGACTTGAGTTCATACCTGCGACGATGTATGCAGCGCTTTCTTCGCCTGCCTCAGATCTTGTACTTGCTGTTTCTGATGCGTTATACGTTTCTGTACTTTCTTACGGTAACTGCAAGAGGCAGGGGATCGATTGGCACTACCGTACTTCCTATGCATCGCAGATTCTCCTTGTATAAACTCCCAGCGAGACAGCAGACCTTTTAAAGTATCACAGAGACCACATATTAATATTTGTTTCAGCTATTAAGGTAAATGTACCAATATCCGGACGCTTAAAGGGCTTAAGGAATAGCGGCAAAGTTTGCCTCCTAATTTAATTTGTAAAACCATCATGAAATAATAAAATGTTGTTGAAATGTGGAAGATAACACAATATTATACTATTAGAAACTGAAAAACAAGTTTATGTATTGTAATAGACGTATTTATTAATGAAAATACGAAAATACGCAGATGTCCCAGTAAGCAGACAACCTAAAACTGCATGTCCCAATACCTGAATTATATCGTCCCAATAAGCGGACAACATAAAAATGCATGTTCAGATATCTGAATTGCTTACATTCACGAAATTCTGGTACCAGTAAATAAACTTAGACTTGTTTAAAAAAGTATTAATTTTCTTGCAAATTTAACCATCTTAAACTAAATTTAAATCTATTTACTATTATAATAATGTATGATTATAATATATAAATAAGAATTGCTGTCAATATTTTCTTAGTAAATGACAGAAGTGTCTTGACAGAAGCTTAAGAAATTTCTCGAAATCTGCTATGCGTACGAAGTGTGTTACAAAATAATTATTTCTATCTACGGATTTTTAATTTTCTATAATAATGATTTTAATTAATATTGCTAAATACTTATGCATTATGGTACTATTTTTTGCTTTTCATTACATTCAAAATTAAGCTTAAAAATAAATAAAATTCGCACAACTGTTCAGGTACTGGGACATAGCCGGGCACTGGTACATTTACCTTCTTACCGCTTATTTCCTTTTAATACGAAATACACCGCGTACCTTGCTCTCTGGTTTTCTCACTATTTGCTTCCAAACTAGGCGGCGGAATCGCTATAGTGTCCAAGCACACTGACAAGAAGAGCAGCACCCAGCCGATCAGAGTCACATCCAAGCGACTCGTGCTAGAAGTTTGAGCATTCGACAACGGTGCCAATAATTTGCCTAACGTACGAACCATCGCGTCTATCATCGAAGATCTATTCACACCGGCAATCAGTGATTTACGTCCCAGAAATGTTAGCAAAATGAACACTCTGAAAATGAAGAATGGGGATGGTCATTCGTCTGGTGCATACTTAAAACTGAACCGATCTTACTTCGCTCGAAATATTCAGTGCCATACCTATCTTGAGGAAATATGTGCGTGGACGACGACGAATAAAGATTGATCAAAGTATTAGACAGGAAATTACCCCACCATGGCTGGTGGCCAGCCATACGTGCTAAAAGTGCAACAGCGTACAGCTGCAAACGCGGCGCTGGCGTGACCACGCAAATCGAGTGGAACAACTTTTCACAAACGGCTGGCGTGAAGACATCGCAAATCGTTACGGGGATCTAGAGAAATGTAAAGCACGCCCTGAAGAATTGTGGTGCACACCTGGCACTCAGTCAAGGGGTTCGAGCTACTTCGGTCGACCGAAGAATTGAGCTACTTTTAAAGATTCTTTCTCAGTAAATATAACATAATGAAATACTTCAGATAAGTCTCTTTTTGATGATTAAAAAAATCCTTTCTATTTTTCTTTGTGTAATATAAGAGTAGCTTAATAAATTCCCAAAAGATTTCTTCCATTATATGTTGTATTTATTGATAAAAAAAATCTTTAAAAATTGAATAGCCCTTTAAGAGAGAAAGAAATATAAAATACGTACACTTGACACGGGGCCGATTTCGTAAACTGTGAATAAAAGAATGTCGAGCAAGGTCTCCCCAAGGACTCGCAATTTATCGCTAGGTACGTTCGCCAAAGTCATCGTCGGTATGTTCTGAGAACCTTTCCACGACTCTAATCGTCTCCACACACCCCGCACAACATTTAATTGATGTTGGAACATTATACACTCCTGTAACATACAGCGTATACAATTTCCATAGTGCTGCTGCGTAAAATACTATCTACAAACTCAGCTCAACTTACCTGGTAGATAGCTAATATTTTTGCTGACGGTTGCTCCCTGGTTTCATTCTGTATTTTATTATAGCAGAGGTAATACTGCATATGCATCACGTTAGTGGTTTCTGAACACAATAATGGATCCAGTAGGCTCTTCAATCGTTCAGTAGCTAAACTAAATCTGAAACAATAATGGCGCGTTAACAATGACGTGCGCAGGTTCAACAAATATTATCCTGCGACGGATACCTGCACTGAACATCCTCCGCGAGAGCTGACAAGATATTGCACTGTGTATCGATGGTGGCTCGTACAGTAGGATCCGAGGTATTATCAAAAATCGGAGAGGCGTTATTCAATTCCGAGTAATCCTCTCCTGGCAACACCACCATGTGTCCATAGAATTTTCCTAATGGCATCTTGCATATAGTCGGGGACATTCCGTACCGACCTATCACTGTAATCTAGCAACAATAAAGTAGTTCGTTATTACCGGGAAAGGTACTTGTTACTTGTAATTCGGGTAAGGATTTACGTATCGTTGCACACCTTCAGATATCTACAGACAGGTGGTGGTTGAAGATCGTTCACTAATAATGGTTTGCTCCCGATATCGCCAGCAACTATGAGACGCGTGCCGTCGAACTCGCTCGTGGTCCATATGTCTACGGTTAACGATGCCAAGTCGCTGCAGCAAGGAATCATCAAGTCCGTAAGTAATATGGGTGAGCCGAAATCGAGGATGATGAAGCGACGTGCACCGGAATGCATCCGATCCACCACCAACACCTGCTGAGGTGGCCAGCACAGTAGTCTCCCCCACGGAAACGTGATATCTTCTCGCTGTAACGCATACAAGTAACGCTTATCAACCCTTTTACAGACCTTCGGTACAACTATCGACTGTCTACGTCACATCTACTTTATCATAAAACGGATCATGGTAATCTGAGGAGATTGCCTTCGTCCGATCATTGTTAAACTGTTACCTAAATTATCACAATAGAGTAAAGGAATACGTGTCACGCTTTTACGTTAAAAGCATTGAACAAAAGGACGATCTACCTTGGTTTCGTTAAATGAAATCAACAAAGCCAGTGTACGAAAGGAAATGAGAAACAGTGCTCCACTTGCAAACTTAAAACAGTGGAGATGAGTGAACGCAGCTCTTAATTCGAAATGAATTCGGCACAGTGGAATTCCTGACTCCGTGGGTAATCGAATTACTGTCTCTCCGTCGCGCCTGTGATTGACGGATCTCGTGGATGAAATTTGTGCGACGCGTGTGACACGGACGAAAAATAACAACACCAAATATCGAATATATGGTATGAAAGTGTTCCAAAGGCTTCCATGCAAGTTGCATCTCGTGTATCTAGCTGTGTGCCCGGCGACAGTAACGAAATCATATAAACTCAGTTATAAACAGCATATTAATAAAGCTATAAAAATCCATATTAAAAGGCAGGAAATCGCTCGAACTGAGATAACAGAAAGAGAAACAAAAAAAAAAAATAGGAACGGTGCAACTTCTCATCTATGTAGGTCTACCTTTTTAGGATTGCTGTCTTCAACTTTGTTTACAGTAGTACCGATACTTTGTACAGACGACTTTTCTTTCATTACAGTAGAACTTAATATATGCGAATTAGGCATGTCGTTTTGCGTATTATGCCATGTCTGATTGTTGGCAGACATGTCGTTAGCTTCGTCACAGTCTGATTGATCGTCAGGTGTGAATATCAGTTGCGGAGTTGGCTTCTTTAACGCTCTTCCTGTACACAGACTAAGCAGATCGCTTAATATAGGTGTCGACTTAGCCTGAACATCTGGTCCTACCGATCCAGCATCCAAGTTCTACAATGTACAATGATTTCTATATGGATTGTGTTACTTCCATTCGAAAGAACATCTATACCATATGTGTCCTACTGTACAACTCTAAGCAATCGTAACAGCTTCCAACTGTTTCGTCGATTGAAATTAGCAGAAACTGTTCGACTGCCAGCTCTCTACTTTACCGTGATCGCTTTTTAAGTACAAACATTTCTTTCTGCTCGCCAATACGAGCACGGTCACTTTACAATATTAGCTTACAGATTAAGAATTTAACGGGAGAGAGAGAGAAAAAAAAGTAGAAACAGAAAAGGCGCAAGGAGACCCCCGATGCACTAGTATAAAAAAGAAAGAAAGGAGAAAACAAATTGCTCGTGGAAGGACTTACGTAAGTGTGGGGAATGGTTTTGATATCAGGTACGCCATTGTTGTTTGTAGTCGTACTATCGTAAAGGGGAGCACCTATATTAGTCGTGCTCATACATGGATCGACTTTCTCCATCTTGGTGCCATCGGAGGCGGAGTGACAAGTAAAGTGAAGAGATTCCACCTGTGCCACGCCAAGAAATTTTCTTAGTTACCAACTGCTATACGGATACTATGATGCGTCGGAGTATCTATGCATTACCTCAAGCAGTCCCTTCATATTATGATTAGTACATAAAGCCTTTAATTTGCTAGGCGCCACCAGTTCGCTAGCTGGGTGTGTAGGCAGTGTAAGTAGGTCCCTCAAATCAATAGCATCCTGAGAAAACACAGAACTCGACGAAGCAGTTGGCAGTTCCGCGTGGTCGTTAGATACAGCTGACACGTAGGTAGCAGGTATTGGGCTGTATTTCGGGGGCATCGGCGGTTCTAAGTCGAACAGTTCTGTTTCGAATGGAGTATTGTACAATCCGAACCTGTCGACAGAAAGTTATTCAATTCCTTGGTATCTAGCGCGGCTCGTGGCAGTATGTATGAATTATGCTGTAAAGCTCGATTGTACCTCGTCGCGAGTAATAAATGATAAGGATTTACTCGATTTGATATTTCAGCGGCTATTTGTTGTATTAGAGTGACACACTGTTGAGCAATGCTGTGATTTCTATCTAGCGGTAATACTCTAGTAATTAGCAACTGTAACCACCGCAATGAGCCAGCCCATTGAACTTCCACCACCGATGGTAACAACGCTACCAAAACAGAAACCAGAGTTTCGTCAAAGGAATGGGATGGAGGATCCTCCAAGTTATAAAAACCACTGCAAGAAATTTACAACGTTAAGAATGCCAGATTCCATTGATACATCCTTTCGGACCGCTTCGCATTTACGCGTTAACTCACCTGCTGCAAAGCGTAACTAATTTTATACATTTGTGCGCTATACTCCGACCGGCATGTAAAAGGCAAGTTCTCAGCAAATTTGGTAATCGTGCTTGCACGGAACGAATCGTTTCCAACTGAAAAGCTTTTATCTCGGCATTATTTTGACAGCTGCGCAGCCTCGCTAATCTGACAAAGGCTATCCACACGAGAATATCAAGCGCTAATGACTGTCCATTGGGGGATCTGTAACACGAACGTCGGTACATATGATGTAGCACAATCTTAATATATAAAGCAGAAAGCTTCTAAATGTTTGTGTGTTTGTCTGTCGCCTAAAAACTTTCGAACGATAAACTCTGGGATCACGAAATGTGCCTCAGCTTATTATGCCTGACTAATGCAGATGAATGTGGCCATTTTCACAAAAAAATACACAAATTTTTTTTTATAAAATCCGAATCTAAATTTCGGGCGAAACCAAGTAGTGAAGCTAGTTCCATATATATCTAACAAGGGAAGATCCCGAACCCGGAAGTTCAAAAAATTCTGTTACTTTGTGAATGTGTAGGGAATTTCCATCTGATTACAACGCAATTTTTAATTGCTGCCCAAAATCACTCTAAGGGGGTGTAATTGACCCCCGAAAATCCGGTTATTTTCCAATTTTGTGTTATAACTCGCGAACTGTAAAATATTTTTTTTACCAAATGATAGATCTAATTAACAGAAGTAACTTTTGTCTTGAAACTTTTTTTTTATCTCTTACAGTTCGCGAGTTATAACACAAAATCGGAATAGCCGAATTTTCAGGGGTTAATTTTACCCCCTTCGAGTGAATTTGGGCAGCAAACAAAAATTGCGTTGTAATCAGGAGGAAATCCCCTGCATACTCACAAAATTTCAGAATGTTTTGAATTTTCGAGTTCGGGATCTTCCCTTGTAAGCTTGTAATCATTTGTGGAATGTTTCGGAAATGTGTTCTTACTTGTCAGACGTCTCCAGACAAGCCACTTTCAATAAATTATCAAAGCACGCTTTTGATTCCAACATAACACAACGCTGCATTCTTTCGTTCGGTATACTGGTAGGATACACAGTTCTAACAGTAATCGATATTTCGTGTATCCAATCGCAACCTGAAATAACAAGCAACATAAAGAATGAGTCGTAAAGTAAGAATCGTGTGATTCGAAGCAATAAGAAAAATGATATTTACCAATATAACAATCTAATTTCTTACTGTTTGGACCTTCTACGAATCGCTCAACAATACTACCCGGGATAGCCGGACGCACTGCCGCGACTATCCTCAACTTTTTCGAAGTGGGAGGTTTGTTGTCCGACACGTTTGTTTTCGCCTTCGCAGTTGCCTAAAAGTGGATACACAATATTCCTTCCGTTCGTAGCAAGTTCTAGATTCATATAGAACGCGTCCATTGGCAACACTCACGTTATCTTTCGTTGGATCGATCAGAGCCTTGATGTGAACAAGGAGCGTCCTGACTTTAGATCGGAACAACTTCGGACTAGTCAGTGTAACGCAACCAGAACGGTAAGACAGATCCATGCAACGATGCAAATCGATCGGCCCGCATAGGATCTCCGTGTTGTGTTGCCGCTGATACTCCTCTGTCACTACTGGGTTCTCCCCTTTCTGCTCGCTACCTATGTTAAAATCTATTCTTTCGTCCACTGAAGTCAACGGAGACTTGTGTTTACCAATCCGAATATTTTGCTTCAGCAGAGTAATTTGGATTGTTGGCAGCTCCTGGCAAACAGGGTGTAAACTGAACCTCACGTCCACGTGACCGATGTTTCCCGCCGCACTTCGGGGAAGAGTTAACTCGAACACATGCTCGTCCCAAGTGGTCCTACATACGAAAGTTGCGATGTAGAAAATTAAGCCGGGAATCCACCGGGAACCTAAGCTAAGCTATGCTATGCGATGCTATGTTTTAACGTAGCTTCTGGTGGAAACGGTTCCATAAGAATGTATTGAAGCTAATTTTTTTAAAACGTAGCATAGCATAGCTTAGCTTCCCGGTGGATTCCCGGCTTTCATGAGGAGATAAAACAGAGCACAGGTCTCTCAAGGCGTTGACACGTACCATTCGTTATGCAAACGCCAGGTCCGGGTGTGGTGTTGCTCCTCCGATTGATGGAGATGCTGCGGGTGAAGGCGTTGCCTCTGAGCTTGCATCATTTCGTTCCAACACGGCGGAACGGTAGCACCGTATGCGGGAGAGTTGTAGTCGAATCGCGTCAGTTCATACAGAAGACGTAAATCCGAGTAAGATAAGTTTAATTTGTGCGCAATCAACTGATCTCTGAAAAAAAAGAAAAAGACAATGTTTTACATAGAAATTCTCTAAAAAAAATACTTTTTTATCTGCAACTCTGTATTCGTACTGAAAAACGGATGACGTTGACGTGCTAGGGATTGTAGTTGCGTTGGTGTCCTCTTCGGTTGTTATCATGGTAACGTCTGCAACGTCCTCCTTATCCTCCACGGATTCCTCCTCGTCCGTTGTGACGAAAAAGTGAAG
Source organism: Andrena bucephala (assembly GCA_947577245.1). NCBI lineage: Eukaryota > Metazoa > Arthropoda > Insecta > Hymenoptera > Andrenidae > Andrena > Andrena bucephala. Next base: position 97,023,067 of record OX387716.1, read on the forward strand.
CGAGCCGTCGCTCGTGCATGCACACAATCTCTCTGGGCCTGAATGAAAATAAATTGTAGATGCGTGCTAGTAATAAGTATCTATCCAGCAAACGATATGAACTTACTGTTGCAATAAGCCGCGGAGACGAACTTCTTCCCTTCAACTCTCGCCTGAGTGACAGTTTTCAGTGAACTCAAATTCAACACTCTAATCACACCATCCTTGCACACTAAAGCTACTTGTCCAGCGGGCTCTGATGCGCTTGAATTTGTGTTGGAGCTCTTGCCAGAGCTTTCACCAGTTACATTGCATTTATTCTTCTCCTGAAGTGGTAAGAACACATGCTCGACGGGCGCCTGGTCTCCAGGCAATTCTCGCCTTACTATTGGTTCAGAAGATATCTTCACTACTTGCCCCGAGAAGTCCAAAGCGTACACGAGCAGTATAGCGTTGACATTAGTCGCCTCGTCGTGTATTTCACCGTTTATTAGTCTACCAGAATGCGCATCGTTGTGGTCCCAATACATGTAACCCTTCTGCGGCAGAAACTCGCTGTCCTCGTCTATGTCCATCTGATTGTTATTTGAACTGGACGAATCCGTGCTGTCCGTCGTTGGGCACATGGCGACGTACAGGTGTCTTCCGTCTAATGATGGCCCGATGTAAGTGATTTTAACGTAGTCCGGGGCTTCGATAGGTAAAGTCTTTATAACAACTGGTTCAGTCTTCATTAGTTTCATAATGTCCAGACTCTTCTTGTTCACCGTTGTCAGATCGGACGTCGACGCAAAGTGTTCTGGGCCATTGATGGGGTTAAAGTTTGCGTCGAACGAGCTCGATGTTGGAGGCACCGTGCTGCCAATCGGATTCGAATAGATTCCGTTGGATGATGACGCTGTGAGAACAGTTGCTGGGAAGATACCATCGAAGTGTGGGTCGACTACTATGTCCGACTCTATATCCTCTATCACCGGTACTTCGCACAAAAATTTACTAAGCAAGAATTCCTGACGCTCCCCGTTCGAACTGGCACTGGTCTCCGTTCCGGACAGTGTCTTTTTAGTTTTGGAGTCCTTAGTGTTATCTTCCTTTATAGACTGCGTCGTTGCCGTTTTATGATAGAAATCATAAAGTACTAGATAGTGTAATCTGGATGGTGTGTACCTATCACTGGCTACCTTCATTATATCTAAAGTATCACTGGCAGCACTATTTACACTGTTCATTGCACGAACAAGAGACGACGAGGGAGTTAAATCCGTCGAGGTAGCCCACACATTCTCTAAAGTCCTTAACTGCGACGGGTTGCTAACTGTCACTGTAACGGCGCACATTACACACGGCCTAATTTTAAAGTCCGACGCCTCTGCCGGCGAGACAATAGGGTCGGATGCGTTCGCCTCCTTGTTCTGGGACTTTGGAGAACCTACTACAGACAGCGCCGTCACCTGCACTTTGTGAGAAACCGGATGCTTGTAATCGGAAAGAGGATCCGTCTCTGAATTCAGTGTCCTTAGATATGGAGTCAAATTTCTTGTAGAACCGAATTGAATGGACTCTTTGTTGTTTATTTCCTGCTCTATCGGAGCAACATAAAACGACACCTCCCTCTGCAAGAAGAATTTCGGCGTGAGACGATTTCGTTTGGACAGAATTAATATCCGAGGCTGAGCGTTTTACCTTCAGCTGGTTCGTTACGTTCCACACATTTATAAAACCGCTACTGGAGGCTGTGGCCACGAGACCGCTGACGTTCGTAGTGCTAATCACATCTACGGTGTCACCAACCTCGCGCGCGGGAGCAGTGGCAAGGATAACGAATAAAGGAACATTTTGCGTGTACTCCCTTTTGACAAAGGGACACGCCGGGGAATGACGTACGTGCTCTGACCAAGGTTCGTCCATTGGTTCCCAACAAACTAAACAGACATTGCAAGTGAAGCACATTATCCTGTCGTCGCCTGCTGCATTCGGGTGATGGTAGAAGCCAGCCTGAGCCATTCGGTCAGGTCTAGCCCACCTGGAAAACGACACGCGTGTAATGTACCTGCGAAGCTGTTACTTAACGCGGTAACGATAGTGTGCATTCGAATTGTTATACTTGTGAGTCATGTGTGGCCATTTTGAGAAGGAGTCTCTTCGTGCTGCTTCGCTACACATTAACGCTCCATCAACAGATCCCCCTTCTAGTACCATGCCTGGCAATAGGCCATTTAATCGTTGATTGATGGAAGAAGCAATTGGCAATGCTGGGATATATCTGCTTAATCTTTTCAATTCCATTACCAGCCCCGAGCATACAAACTTCAGGGAACCAAGAGGTAATTCGAGGCATACTGTATTCCACTGTTGCGAATAAAACAAATCAATGCTCGATAAATCAGAGATTCTGTAATCCCTTTAGAATTCTTATACACCGCCATGCGTCCTGTTCAACTTACTTTTTGGGCTTTGATTCCCTTCTTCTGGCTCGCTTCCACTGTAAAAGTTTTACTCGCTAATTCCTGAATTACCTCTTGCACGTGATCTGCGCCTGGTAGCTCTACGCATCGTAGACACTGATATAACAATGTGGCTTCCGAAAACAGTAACTCTAGCTTTACAAAATCCTGACTTCGTGAAACGGGTGTTTGGAAAATAGTGTCCAAAAGAAGTACACCATTGTAGTCGCTACGTACTCCAATCGCCCTTCCATCCGTATATAGTACCTTATCTACACCGTTCGATAAATATGTACCTTGAACTTTTCCATTTAACTTGCCTATGAGGATAAAAAGCGTTATTAAATTACAATATCTTCACTTTTCGTTCGGGTGCGGTAAAGTGACACGTTTAAGCCACATGCAATCCATCGTTAAAGATAAAGCGCAACACGAATGCACCGACACGACTATGACATTAAAAATTATTAGGTCGTTCCAATTGTTTTAACTTTAACGCAATTGATAACCTTCTGACGTATATCATTATCTCTCGATAACAGAAAAGAACGTTAATTTATCCACACAAGTGAAACAAAGTGTGTAGATGAGCAACAATAATGGATGCAATCTGAAGCAAACATTGAAATAATTCTAAGACTCTGACAAATGTTTGTAGACTAAAAACAAGTGACATCGGACCTCTGGTATTAAAAAATTCATTGTTACATTATGAACACACATCAAAGGAGATATCCTTAAAATGGTTTCGGAGTTTTCGATAGGACTCGTATCAACGAAAGTAAAGACCGCTCGGAGACTGACCCCATAAAATAATTATGCACACTCAGAGCTCCTTTTTTTTAACATTTTTACCGTAAGGCTCAAAAAGGAGAGGGCTGACTACTTTCCCTCAATTGCTGTTTTCGCGAACCTCGGTCATATTAACGCATAGTTAATACAGTTATTGTTATTAAACAATGAATGCTCTTTAAGTTAATCAAGTTTCTTCTATAGCAGAAAGGTGGGAAGTGGGCTTAAACAATATTAAAAAGGAAAACATACAATCAGGATTTGAACTCTCGACCTAACTATTACTAACTATGCTCCTTAACCACCTTGACCACAATCCAGTTGTACAAAATGCTTAACACTATTGATAATCAGTTGCTGGAGAATCTTTTCCCCTGTTTCTCTCAGAAACTATACAAGGTCTATGGGAGAGAAAGTCAATAGGGTTAGTCTGTACACAGTCTCTACTTTTATCGATATCGGTCCGATGAAAAAGCGAGGCATGAATTTGACAACGTCCCCTTGTTGGATCCGGGCAAGTTTAATCAACGCTTGACGTTTTATACACGTACACGACCTTGACCATGAGGCGTGATTGAACTGATGCAAATGGGTGTCGGGGAGAATTTAGGACGGACCGACCCGCCGAGAACGCGGAGGCATCGTCCGCGAAACGGAGGCACGGAGGAATGCTTACCCGACAGGGAACTCTTTTGCAATATTACTCCTGAGTTGACATCAAATACGTATACTTGCGCAATGCCAGTAGTGATTAGTAACACATTTAGATTAGCATGATAGATTATATTTTTGCACTCGGCGTCCACGTTTAAATAACCGTCTTCTTTCAATAACCACGGATCATCATCAGCCATTTTGCTCATACAGATTACAATTCTCAAAAAATTTGTCTAATGCGCGAACATCACAAAAAACATGGCGTACTCATCACCGCCATCTTTGAGTAGAACGTCAGCAAATCGCTGTGAAGCTGGTTAATAACTGTCAAGCGATTAGTTCGAGAACGATCTATCGATACACCATTTCCCGATCATTCGAAATCGCGGAATTTCTTCGAACGCGGATACGAGACACGCGCTAACAATGGAATACCGTAAAAGGAATTGTCTACGGGATATGTATTATGCTGTCCCGTAATATCCGAGATATGTTAAAAGAAAATACTTTCACCCGATAAAGTAAATTAAAAATGCTTCGATCGAAATGCTTCCCACGAACATTCGCTTATGAGAAAACTAATCTGCAAGTTCGCGTGGTACTGTAGATTCCTACTACGTTATAGATTAGGGCATCGATGAAGTATAGAATAGACCTATCACCTTATGGGACTTCGTGTCACCACCCAAACTGTGTTACCGACCCATAATTTGAGGACTGAATTTAGCGACCTCTGTTCATGAACAGCGTCCAACTCATGAACTACTCTGAAATGTGAAATGCTGAAAGGTGTGTGCGTGCTTGTATACGTGTGACTTGTTTAGAGTGGGAGTTTCACATAGAGGACAGGCTTTTGTTACGCTACGCTTTGGCTCGGTTTGTCAGCGACTCACGTGGATTTTTCTCCGAAAATCTATTTCGGTGATCTGGAGACTATATGACGCCGAAATATGGCTCTTCTTGAAAGCTTATACAAACTATAAATTGCAAGATGACATCGATTGTTAGTACTTTACGTGTGGTGGAACACTTAACTAACATTTTCGCGAGTCGTACGTCGAAAAATATTAAAAATTGACGCTGTTACTGACATTACCGCAAATCTCTGCACTCCGCGCATGTCTAAATAGACTGTGCCCATCCTACGACACATAAAAATCATTGAAAATAATGAATTGAAACGTTTTTGTAAAATTTATATTGTAGGTTTTGGGACCCGAGGCCCCTAAATCCTTACGTTTCATAACAAATTGATTAACTCTGTCCTTATTAACTATTGAATGGATTTAAAAATTATAAAAACCATCTACGATGTAAGTACACGAGCATAGGTATCGCTTACGTTACGCTTCCTGGGCACACATATCAGTTCCGTGACAGTTCACGTAGAATTCAAGTACTCTCCATTGCTTTCCTCAATTACATCCCTTTTCGGGCATATTTCAAGTTTATTTCTTGTTTAATTGCCTTACGAATGTTTTAATGCTTTTGTTTCAATCTCTTGTTGCATCGTTCGGTTACAGACGTTGAGGCGGGAATCGAAACCAAAGGGTACAGTGGGTCCAGGGACAGTGTGGCCAATGTGTTCCTCCCCGCTGATTGGTGCCGCCATCTTCCGCGGTCTGGGCCCTGCGCGCACGTCCCCCCAGCGCCGCTCGTGCGCAAGCGCGACTTTTTTTCGACTTTTCGGAAATTTTTTTTTTTTCGAAACTTTTCCATCTTCCGCGGTCTGGACCCTGCGCGCACGTCCCCCCGGCGCCGCTCGTGCGCATGCGCGAGTTTTTTTCGATTTTTCGGAAATTTTTTTTTTTTCGAAACTTTTCCATCTTCCGCGGTCTGGACCCTGCGCGCACGCCCCCCCGGCGCCGCTCGTGCGCATGCGCGACTTTTTTTCGACTTTTCGGAATTTTTCCACCTTCCGCGGTCTGGGCCCTGCGCGCACGTCCCCCCGGCGCCGCTCGTGCGCATGCGCGAGTTTTTTTCAACTTTTAGCAAAATTTTTTTTTTTCGAAATGTTTCCATCTTCCGCGGTCTGGGCCCTGTGCGCACGTCCCCCCGGCGCCGCTCGTGCGCATGCGCGACTTTTTTTCGACTTTTCGGAAAAAAAAAATTTTTTCGAAACTTTTCCATCTTCCGCGGTCTGGGCCCTGCGCGCACGCCCCCCCCCCCCGGCGCCGCTCGTGCGCATGCGCGACTTTTTTTCCGACTTTTCGGAAATTTTTTTTTTTTTCGAAACTTTTCCATCTTCCGCGGTCTGGACCCTGCACGCACGTCCCCCCGGCGCCGCTCGTGCGCATGCGCGACTTTTTTTCGACTTTTCGGAAATTTTTTTTTTTTCGAAACTTTTCCATCTTCCGCGGTCTGGACCCTGCGCGCACGTCCCCCCGGCGCCGCTCGTGCGCATGCGCGACTTTTTTTCGACTTTTCGGAAATTTTTAAATTACTTTGCGTGATGGGTCTATTCTATACCTGGTCTGTGATTAGGGTTTGTTGGTTTTTAATCACCGGGTTTAAAAACCGTTTTTCTTATACATTTGTAAAATTCGGAAACCAGTTTTAGGTACTAAAATTAATATTAATTAATTAATTATTAAATTAAATACGTTAACATTTTTACTTTAAATCGCCTCGGACACAAGCATAATATAGTAAAAGTTTACTGTATATAAAACTAATCTTCATGAGTTCATATTTGCAGAAAAAAAATATTAAATGAAATAAAGATTTGTAATTTATATTTTGTACGGATTTTAGTTATTTTAGTCTTTTTTTACTTGGTTTTGTATGGAGTATATACATGAATATACCATACATATTAGATGAACTGAAAATTTGTTCGGATTTGTACGGATTTTATTTATTTCAATATTTTTCTTATGTATTTGGTTTTGTATAGATAGAGTATATTTTATTTTTGTTATATTTTTGTAATTCCATAAATATCAAGGGAACTGAAAATATTTAAACTAAATATAAATATTTTTTACTGTTTCAATTATTTTCTTTATGTAAAAATTCGAAAACCGGTTTCACCGGTTTTTTGGAATACTGGAATTCGAAAACCTGTTTTATTTCTCCAAAAGTCTATTATTGACTGTACTTAATTATTAATTTGCAACGAAAAATCAAAAACTGTATAAAATAGGGAAAAGAGACAAAATAGACTGAACTTGTTACAACAATGTACTTGAACATTCGCTTGCTACTTATATTTAATACATTTGTACAGTATAATTAATTTAAAACGACAGTTCAAACTGTCCTAAGCATTTTGGCTTCCTTAGTCAATCGCATTTCTTCCAAGGCTTGCTCGACGTACTGTTCTCTCTCTTTCATAAACTCTGCATACTCTTCCGGATCCAATGTGTGTACAATCTTAATTCCACAAGTACGAGCCACACCGACTAGCATTTGACAAATCTGCTCCAAACTATGCAACTCTAATGGCGGATCCTCTGCCTTGATACAAGCAATTTCATACAAGTGCTTGAATGTTATCATGCCTCCTTTGTCATCTGAAATGCATGCTTAATAGTGCAAAATATTGGACAGTTATATTACATTATTATCGCACCTTTATTCATTTGCCCCTTCTGTAGTCCAGCCGCTTGTTTCAAGAAATATGCTGCGGGTGGCTTGTGAATTACTAAGTCGTAGGTACCGTCCCCCTTTACTTTAACCCTGCAAGGCAGGGGTATGCCCTCTTTAATATCCGCTGTTTTGTTATTGAAGTCCTTGCAGAAATTCGCCACGTTAATGTTTCTCTGCAAGCGAACATACAAGCCTGTTAAAAATGCAGGAGATTTTGGCTCTTTAGTTTTGAATATGTACCGCAGTAGCGCACACAGAGGGGGGTGGGGCCAAAGGCCCCTGGCACCCCCCAAAGAAAAAGGAAAAAGGAGATTAATGTAACCATGACTGAATAAATTCGAGAGCTTTGTAAGAAGAAACAAAAACTGGATTTTACTCCTTAAATACACTTGTATAATCACCTAATGAATTTTCATTGAATTTGCAGTGAAAATATTTTTATCCGTTCAACTCGGCTCCCCCCCCCCCCCCCCCCAAGTCAAATTCTGAGTGCGCCACTGATGTACAGTGTATGACTTATCGATAACATTACTATTTACAAGATTGTTGGAACACAACGTTGTGTTCCAACAATGTACATTTGTTTCACAGGTAGTAGGAGACTTTCTTAACCTGTCCAAGTTGTGATCCAAGCGGCGGTTTAGCACTTGCCAATCCTGCAGGAATTGTTACCCGCAATCTTGACGAGTGATCTACCTTCTGCACCACCTTCTTCATCATTTTCCCTTTCGCGGCTATCTTCGACATTTTTACAAGCTTTTATAAAGAAACTTCTAACCTCTAATTATTTCAAATACAACTTAAGTTGCTTAAGTTTGCACACAATGGAAAAACCTTATGCCCTGTACGCATAAAACGATTCTGTATGGGCAAATTCGACATACACCCAAATAGCCCGTGATTTTCATTAATCTTAAGGTAGGTTTTCCCATACGCGACTGAACGCAACGTCAAGAATTTCCAAGTCGATTTTCTCGAAAATGAAGCGCAATATCAAAAAATTGTATTCCTTTTTCTCGACTTATTTGCTTGTTATAAGAAGAAAAGAAAGAATAACTTTTTTTGATATCTCGCTTAATTTTCAAGAAAATCGAGTTTAAAACTCTTAGCATTACGCCCAGTCGCGTATAGGAAAACTACCTTAATGAAAATCACGGGCGATTTGGGCGTAAGTGAAATTCACCCATTGAAATAACATGCTGCACGCACACGAGAAGTTGCTGTGCATTACGGTGCAATTCATGCTGACGCTCGATGCTCGTTTTGAGCATCAAAACCAGTCATGTGATCGGTCCACGTGACTTTCAGCATCAAACGGAAAAGCTAAGTTTAGCTTTTCCGAGCTTTTCCGCTGGACGCTCGTTAACTCTGACTCGCTCGTTCAATGGTTGAGCTTCGGTCACGTGATTGGTTTTAACGCTCAAAACGAGCGTCAACGCTGAAAGTCACGTGGACCGATCTCGTGACTGATTTTGGTACGCTCAAAACGAGCGTCGGGCGTTAGCATCAAATTGCACCTTTAGAAATGCGCCACAAGGTTAGTTACATTTCCAGGGTAACCAATCTTGAAGATTATTACACTATCCAGCAGTGTAAATATTAAAATACTATGCGAAGTTTATGTCAAAGTGAGTGCAGCGAATATTGAGTAATATCGTTAAGTTAAACTATTACGAATATCGTAGTTATTTGTTAAAGATAAATAGTAACTCGAAGAAATCAAGATGGGTAAACGACAGCATCAAAAGGATAAAATGTAAGATATAAAGCTGTTGCTTAGGTTATAAGAAAAAAGTTCTTCTTTCATCTTGAACGCAATTGTTATTTCTACAGGTATTTAACATATACAGAGTGGTCGACACTGTACGGTGGAAGGAGAGCGGGAACTTCAGAGACCAGCGAAGATTCGACATTCCGTCGCTTGCCGTACGATCATTGCTGTTTGTCCTTGCAACCCTTCGAGCATCCCTATTGCGATCCAGAAGGGAATGTTTTTGAATTGGAAGCAATTTTGGAATATGTGAAAAGATTCAAGCATAATCCTGTCACGGGGAAGCCCCTAGATCCAAAGACACTAATCAAGCTTAATTTCTTTAAAAATGCAGAAGGACATTATCATTGTCCAGTTCTTTTTAAATTATTTAGCAAACATTCGCATATTGTTGCCATTAAAACAACAGGGAACGTATTTTCCCACGAGGTATGCGTGGATGTATCTTTTCATTTCTGTAAATAATTACCAGTGTCTGTTTAATTTAACACCAATAATTTTTAGGCTGTAGAACAATTGAATATTAAGGCACGTAATTGGAAAGATTTATTGAACGACGAACCTTTCGCGCGTAAAGACATCATTACGCTTCAAGATCCTAGCCATGCAATGAAATTCAACTTATCCACCTTCCATCACATTAAGCATAATATAAAAGTTGAAGACGAAGGTAATACGATCTAAGTTATTAATCTGTTCGCATTGATTCTGGATCTGAGAATTAAAATCAACGTTTCAGAAACCATAAAGGAGAGAAGCAATCCGAATGCAAAACTCAAGACTGTGTCTATGGAAACCAAGGAAATATTAGCTGAATTGAATAGAGATTTCAAGCAAGCTGAAACCAAACAACAGGCTTCTAAACCAAAAGCAGATAAATTTAATGCGGTTCGCATATTAATATCAATATTCTCTGTTGTAAGGCCGGCGCTCACTAGGGCGAAGTGCGGCGACTAAAGCGAATTGTTCGTCGGAAGCGCGGCGTCCGGAGCGAATGTTTCGTCGAGAATATTTTGAAAAACTTCGCTTCAGTTGCTGCGCTTCGGCCTAGTGAGTAACGGACTTTAATCTAACAAAATGTCATGTGTAAGTTAAATGATATTCATACGCAGGCACATTACTCCACTGGAGCAGTAGCGGCTGGCTTTACATCTACCGTAATGCCAACAGAAACCACACATCAGGCAGCAGTCATCGCAGAAGATTTGGTGCGATACGAGCGAGTTAAAAAGAAAGGTAAACTATTAGTATTTTCTACTTTTTTACCTTTAATGCAACTTCTTCAAGACCATTTATTTAACTTCTTTTCAGGATACGTAAGGCTACTTACAAATTTGGGCGCTTTAAATCTTGAACTTCACTGTGATATCGTCTCAAAAACGTGTGAAAATTTTATAAAACATTGTCAAAACGGTTACTATGACGGAACGAAATTTCACAGGTCGATACGGAATTTTATGGTAAGTTTACTTACCTTTTATGTGGAAGCTTCAGAAAATTATAGAATGTGTATCAACTCAGATACAAGGAGGTGATCCTACGAACACTGGTAACGGAGGAACATCTATTTGGAACAAAAAATTCGAAGACGAATTCAAACCAAATTTGGTTCATCAAGGGAGAGGAATTCTATCAATGGCTAATTCTGGGCCGAACACAAATGGATCGCAATTGTATTTCGTTGTATACATTTATATATACTTACAAACGGAGTTGTATTCGTATCTAATTGCATTCTGCCTCATTACAGTTTCATTACATTTCGATCGTGCAGACACCTCGATCGCAAGCATACCGTCTTTGGCAAAATCGTAGGTGGACTGGATACATTAAATGCCATCGAAAAAGTGGAAGTTGACAACAAAGATAAGCCAATAGAAGACATAATAATACAAAAAGCTCAAGTCTTCGTCGATCCGTTCCAAGAAGCTGACGAGCATCTGCTCGTTGAACGCGCGGCTGAAACAGAGCGATTGGCTCAAGAGGCAGCGAAAAATAAGTCCACCGATAAGTCGGAGAAAAATGAGTTGAAGATCTATCGAGCGGGTGTAGGGAAATACATAAAAATGGATAAACCAGAAGAGAAGTAAAGACAAACTATGTTCACAGATATGCAATTAAAAAAAAAATAAATATCACTCACAATTCGATCTTATTCGCAGGTCGGAAAAGGGAGAGTCCAGTATTGAATCTGCAGTCAAGAGGAAAAAGTCTATGCCAAACTCATTTGGTGATTTTTCATCTTGGTAGAATCATAGCAATGCAAAGAATTCTTTATTTCAATGTAAAATATTTTAATGACTACGATAAATAAACATATTTACATATTTTTATCATCGCTGTTACTTTATATAATATATACAGAAAAATGTTTTTCATACACATACATTTAAATATGAAAATAAGAAAGGGAGAATACTTTCCCGAAATATTATTAAACATAATGTAATCGTAGATATGCATAAGATATTTTAGTTTCACAGTAACGAGATTTATACTTCAACATATGATTCAAATTTGGCGGGAATATTTCATATTATGTAAAGGTTAGATTATCCATAGTCGGGAACTTAGAACCGGGTTCTCCATATTTGATGTTTGGTTTGCCCGTCGCGGACAAGTTGGGCACCCAATTTTGTTGTGTTTTATCGCGCTCCCATATCGAAATTGTTAAAAGCTTGAGTGCAGTGTGTGCAACGGTGCTTACGTGGTCAATACCCGTAAAAAATGGACGATTTAGGTGAGTAAGTTTAATAACAATCGCATGATTCATGATCTAACCTCAAATTTAAATCGCTCTGACTGTCAGAGCCGTCACGATGCCCATGTATACATACGATTTATTATCATTCAGCAATATGTCTCGTTTAAATTCTTTTCAACTGCTATTTCTACGTAGAATTCGTTCGATCGGTAGACTATAAACAAGTGCACGTCCTTTCATTCGTCTTAACTTAAATTTTCACGAATAGAGCATTGATAAGTCCATTTGTATTTGCTTATTTGCGCGATGTCAATCTATAAAACGAATACCAATTACAATTAAAGGATCGATATTGAAAGTTTATCGCAATTGTGTATAAGTCGCCAATCTCGGGTTCGATCGTTTATTTCGCATTTATCGTTATTCCTGTAAGTCTGTAAATATAAGAAATATATAAATACCATTTATACTATAAATTTACTGACGAGTGTCACGTAATTATGTATCTGCATAAAGTTACTCATAAAAGTGTCCATTCACTATTATGAACTGTACGAACGCACAGGATCTGATTTGAAATCGATTAGCGTTAGATTTAGTTACGAAATCTAGATGGCACGTTAGAAAGTTGTGAAAAACTAGTGAACTGCAAGCGCGTAACTATTATCTCAATTCCCATGGTGACATCTCAGTTGCGTCATCGCTGCACATACTCTACGGTAGTGCGTGTCTGACGGTTTAACTATTCGGTGCGCGTTCAGTTGGTGTCGAACCAACTTTTTTTCTAATTTAAATTCCGAATTAAAACACCTTCGGAGCATCATATATCTGTTGCCACGCGAACGGTTCATTGTTCAGGCTTAATAAACGTCACCAATTTATTCGATCGATCGTTAATCTCGTGCGAACTTACCGAAATCCTAAAGTAGTAAATAACGTAAGCAGCTAACGTATCGCGCCATTTCAAATAGATTCGAGTAACTTACACTCGTCCGAACCAAATTTTTTTATCACACGTATCATCTTAAAACCAATTATCGGAAACAGAATTTTAAGCAGCAATGGCCTGCGTATGTTACACATGGTACGATATACCGGAAGAGACTGCCCAAAGATGCTCGTGATATTGCAAGTGTGCCCTGAGTTGTCGCGTGCCAACGATTCCACGTATTTTTAGTGTATTACTCGACGTTGTCTTCCTCGTGTTTTTGCCGATGCAGGGGGAGGCTCGGCGCCGCGAGTCACCGTGAGTGCGGGCGAGCGCCTGAAATACTCTTGCACGTTTGAACTTCTCGTTTTCCCTTGGTCGAACTCGGTCCATCACAAGAGAGTCGCGGTATTGACACGGTGGCCGTATCGAGTCGAACAGACTTGCTCTTCTTGCATAGTAAAAGTCGATGTTAGATTAGCACGCGGCGCACAACCGAGCCTAAATTGGTGCATATTACGAGGACTGCGTATATGTGGAACGGGCGAGTTGGATAATGATCGATCGATCGTAAATCGTAACTGTCCCCGTGGAGTTACGTGTCTCTCTTTCGGGAAAAACAAACGATCGACGGGAGACCAACGTCCTCGCGCGTTTACGTGTGGTAAAATTCGCAGACAGCATTCAACAAGTGGCCGTTTGGTGTGTGCATCAGCCCCACCACCGATCGATCGCCTATACAGTTCGGTCGCTCGGCATAGACTGCGTGGAGAAGCATTGCCGCGGTAAAAGTGCCACAGGGTAGTGTACGTGCATGCACGTGCACGCGATGAATCCGTAGCTCTGCATTCGCGAGAACGTTAATGGGCATCGGGCGCGATAATTTGCCAAGTGAAACGTTGAAAAAGGCATAACACGGCGATGGACCGAACGATGTACGGGAAAGTAGACCCGGGCGCTATCTATCAGCCCTATAAGATCACCGTGAAAAAAGGCTCGCCACCTGGATGTGAGTTGGACTTCATATACTTTTCACCTTCAACGTTTCCCCGAACTTCCACGCGATTTCGCGCTTTAAACGGAAATGCGAAATAGGACGGACGTTGGAGAGTCGTCTCTAATGGACGCAGTTGCGTGCGCGCATATATGTACGCGACCCCTTTGCATGCGTAATACGAATGCTGGTCAGAAATATGAATTAGAAATTGTTATGCCGAGAGTGAACGTTGAATCCTTGTTTACCGTGTCTATTCGGCATCCTTCATCGGTGTTGTTTCGCATTCGCGCGACTCCGCGCGAGATAACGCTCGTGGAGTTTTAAATTAAGCTCAATTGCCCGCGATGGAATTCATTCTTTTTTTTTTCGTCGGTTCGTAACGCGCGTCGAAACGTTTTAAAACGGATGACTTAATGGCATGGTCTTCTGAATGGTATGCGTAAATAGTTTAATTCAGTGCAGTCGCGAAGTTCAGTAATACGATAACCTTCGATTGAAGTGCATGCTATGATTACGCGAATGGTTATCTAATTTTTACTCGTGTCTACTTTTCCTTCTGCAATCTACCGATCACGTGCGCCCGGCAATTCTAGTGCTCTTGAACCGTCCTCGAAATTATATTTCTGGCATATTTTCAAAGGTTAGCGTGCAAGCTAGTTACTTGGAAACGTGTGTAATTTCATACCCTCGATCGTTTCGTGATTTAGAATGATCGTGTTTGTGGGTAAATATTCTTAGCGACTCGAATTATTATTTGAAATTCACGCCGATGCTTCTATAGCAAGCATGTGTTTGCTAGAGAGCTGTTTTCCAAAATACGCGATTTTAAATCATCTTTGCAGCGTATGCTCGACCTTGTCCAAAGGGATGACTCACGATGCAACAGTTCGCACGATTTTTTTTGGAATACCTTTCACCTACAACGTGGGTTGCCTTGACACTAAACTTTCTGAAATAATTATCCAAGTCATTATTTACCGGCGATCTTTTTATGGATATGTATGAAAGAATGCGATAGCCGATCGATCTCGGTACGCGTCGGCGTTTGAATTATAATTGCCGTGTAGCGATTCCTCGAGCTGTTCCATTGCAGGCGAGGTATAGAATAGACCTAACATCTTATCGACTTTCGCGGATCAACTTTCACTGCCTTACCGATGTGGACATTTCAGACTGATTGTAGTGTCCTCTGTTCGTAAGCAACGGTCAGTTGAAGAACTATTCCCTCAAGTGGTATTGGAGGCAAAGGGAAAGTGTGGGCGTGAGAATGAATGTAACTTGTCTAAATATGCTGGCGACTGGAATCGTAGACAGTGTTTCGGTAGAAAAACCCTTCACGCTAATTCGGTCGCGTTTTGCGCTCGTTGTACCTTGCCTGTAGTGTAGAGTAGTCCTGGTGCTTCTCGATTAATGTGAATTGGAATACTTCACCAAGAAATTGAAACTTGATGTATTTTAGTAAGGCGCTGAAACAGGGAGGACTTCGAAAATTTTCAAAAGTCCTTTTAGTTACTACAGCTCGCTGAAATATTCCAAGTTTCACTTATTCTTCTGTCTTAACACTACTTATACTTGTAATCTAGGGTCGGGTAGGAATAATCGAACAACACTTGATATTTTCATATAAGTATTTTTATGTAGCAATAACGTATTCCAATAGGCTCTACTACCCATATAAAATAGGAAAAAAAAAATTTTTTAATGTGGGTTGGTCCGTTGTTGCTCTGACTGCCTCATATGTACGTGGAAACATTGTTCCATCGATCTCTTCGGTTTAGATATAGAATCTACGGAACTGCCAAGCAATCACTCGATTAAAATAAATTCAGGAAAGAAGGAAAGGAGTATTCTATTGCGCAGTTCCTATCACCCTGCTGTCCGAGTCGAAAGGGAAAAGCGATCGGCGCCCCCGAGGCGATTCCTATTGCTCCGAGCGACTCGTCAAGAGCATACTAGGTGTGCCCTGACTGAAGCCGATTAACGCGGAGATTGAGTAATCGGACCGATTGACTTACACAGGCAGTGCACCAAAAGGTACACCCCCTACGCCCGAAACTTTTCCCTTTCGACAAGGACACGAGGGCATGAAACTGATCCACCCATACCGATTCCATGCTCAGTCACTTGCTTCCGGAAACGGAAGCAGCGGTGACCTCCTCATCACGGATGAGGAGCCAGCAACCGAGCAACAATGCTAATAAAATTCAGTGACTACTTGGCACTTTTACATACTTTGTACTAGAATAAATTAGCCTAGGCTTCCTTAGATATCTTCTTTCACTCTATCACTTCTCACTAGTCTCTTTTTAAATATATTATTTTGTTAAACCCCCTTTCCCGCGAAAAGGGTGAGCCTGAAAAGCTGAAACAATCAACTACGTTATGTTAGCAATGGTATAACAGGCTTGGGAGAGACCTAAGAATAGACTTTTATTAGGCTGGTGCCGATCGAGAATGATTTGGCACGACAGAAGAGCACGCTTGAGCATGCAAAACCATCGTAGAGAGACATGAAGGAGAGTAGGAAATATAAACCAATCGATGAGATGCATGAGAGGCAACAAATCATGCAAAACCATCGAGGGAATGCATCAAATAAAATAAAACCGAATACGCTAACCAAGGCCGGGGGGGAGGGTGGAGGAAGGACCAGGTCGCCAGAAAGTCCAGTAGGTCCGAATAGACTAGGTGGCTCGGAATTTCTAGGGTTCCCGGAGGTCCTCCAGGCCCGGAAGCCCGACGACGATTGAGGATCTCGAGCTATCATAAACAGTTCGATTGTTCGATCTATGTATTCTAGGTATACCTCGTCTACAGCAGAAATGGGCAAAAAATTATTTTAAATAAAAATTGCATATACAAATTTTTATTTAAAATAATTTTTTGCCCTTCGCTGGTCTATGGTTCCGTCTATTAGATAATGTGAGTTCTACTATATCGATTCTACCATAGGGTATTACTTTATCGATATGTCGACGCGACTTACCGACAGAGCGTTGCTTATCAATTAATTTCAAGCAGCTGTTAAGAATCTTTGTTAATTATTATTGCCAATCAAACGAGAGGATAATTACTCGTGTGATTCCTTCGATCTAAAACATTATCACTGTTCTTCTACAAATTGGGAAAAGTTTCGTCGCAAACTAGTTTTTACTAGCTTATAGGTATCCTTTCAATTTCTTAAGTGAAAGGTTTGAGGCGCTCAATGTGCCCCATTTAAAAGTCCTGTTTCTCGTGGACATGCTCCTTCAGTTGCAGTTAAATCTCGGAAGCATGGAAGTACAGTAGACCATTATTTCCTTGAAGACCATAAAACGACAAGATTTCGTTAGAACCGATTCACATTTTCTTAGTATAAATTAGTGCTTGTATTCTGTGAAAGCAGAGACTCATTCTCCGCGGGTTATTGCGGTTTAATCGTGCCGGATAAAAGAATACCGCAAGTGTGTTCGTTACCGGAGGGCTCGTTCTCATTTCGTAGAATAAATATGACTGGTAAGTCTAAATATAGTAATATTTTCATTCGCCGCGCTCGATTCGTAATTAAGAAACTTCACAACTGCTACCCTCCTCTCCCAAATTTGGTATTCTGTCATTCTGCAGTTAAATTCAAAGTAGGCGTTGCATAGTCGTTCACAAATACCTCACAGCGACTTAAAATGCGATAATAAATTTTTCCTAATTATTCAGGACTTCCACTTGCAATGATCGCATCGACTCCTTCAGCTTATCATCCATTGCACATATTTTCATTTTCCTTTCGATTGTTCTATACGACCCCACGGAAGCAATTTGTATGATAAACAATATTCAGGAATTTCCTGCCGCCATTTATCGACGCGCATTCCTACGCTTCCAGCCGCGATAAACCAGTCCGTTCCGAGCGTTTCTTTTTTAGAGACGCGCGGAAGCTGCACTTGTTTACCGTGCATACCACATTGATGATCATTCAGTGATCCAAGGTAAACACGCGTAGGCATGTCTTCTTCCTTGATGGAACCTCGAGCGATCTAAGTACGTGCTTCCATATCAGGCACGACACTGCGTGATTCGACTTCCTACGCAGTCGTTCCACGTAACTGCGTGAGTGGGCCCCGGCTTGGTTCGCTGCATACGCACGAAAACCACCGAAATGGCGCAATACGCAGTTCCCTTCGGTTTGCCATTTTTGCAGGTTACGCGAACGCCTGAAAAAGAAACGTTTGCACACAGACGCTACTCTAGCAAACATTTGGGGACAATGCGTGGCAACACTGCGTGGGAACAATAGAGGTAACGTTAGGTAGAACGTTGACCTAGGTCGTGTTTGAATAGGTCGGTTTTTCCTTTGACCTAGTGCCACGGCACGTCCCAGATTACCACGCATCCTTTACACACTCATGTATAAATATAGACAATAACCGATGTCGTAATAAATGCTCCCGTTTAGACCGCGGGCGGGGATTCCTGTCGAGGTATAGGTATCGCTCTCGAGAAAAACTGGAAACAGCAGGGGAAAAGCGCGGGAAGTCTAGGCGGTCGGGGTTATTTTTGGAGAGGTTTGTCGTCACGAGGAATATCTAGGCGTGCGAAGTAAGGTGCGCAACAGAGACGGGCCAGCAACAAGGTTGAGGGAATGGTGGAGGGGATGAAGAGAGACAAAGGGAAGGAGGAGACGAATTCACGTAACACGGATTCTATAGATGCAGCGAGAGAAACAACACGTGCTGCCAGTTCAATCTGATCCCGCAACACATGTACGTGTCTTCTATCGGTAATCTGCTCGTGATCTCTCGTTACTCCCGATACTCGCACGTGACAAGAAACCGATGAGCCCTATAATTTCAAATCCTTCCTAGAGAGTCCTTCCTACATATCCAATTTCGTAGCTTCGCACCTGTTCGAACAGTTCCTCTGGTCAGTACGAAACGACCAAACTCGTTCTGCTTCATAACCATAGTTCCCACGAGTCACACCAATACCTCCGATGCATCCACTGACAATCGATACTTACCGCACGATTAGTTCCACAAGGAAGACGTTTATTTCCGTAGCCGCCTAGCGTCGCGACAACAAGTGTCAACTGCGAGTAAATACTTGATTCCACGCGAAGTCCGTAATAAACGCATGTAATTGGCAGCTGAGGAGATTTATTTTTAACGTTTTCTTCGCCCGAATGGTGATCTCGTAATCGCGAGACTGTCCCTCCCCTCGGTGTTTATATCTGCGGTCGTAAGGTCCACGGAAATCAGTGTCTGGTGATTTCGGGGCTTGGATGGTCAAAAGTGATCGCCACGTATTACGTTTTCAGTTTCACCCGCGGCGAGTAGGCCGATTCTTGTCCCTCGATTCTCGTGACGTTCGTTTCGGAACGGAATTTCGATTTATTCCATGTCAGGACGTTCGACGCGTAGTAGTAATATGACCGACATTATGCGACCTGTGTCACCGATCGCACCGGTTCGTTTGGCAACGATCCAAAGACACGCACGCTGGGAACAGTACACAAGTAAGTAGCTCTGCTGCTCGAGTTAACATCCACTCATTCCACGATACAATACTAATTGTTAACTTCGTTAGTCTGTGCTACGGAAACGTCGATCGATGAACCTTGAACCTCGCGCGTTTATCTGAACAATGAGACTGCGAAGTGCTTACTTCCTGCGACGATTTTGAACTTCGATGTTTCGTTGTGTATTCATGCACTGCGTCAGTCGTGATTTTCAATCAAAATGGGCAAAAATGATTTCTGCCGCCGTTTAGGTATATTTAGTTATCAATAATTATTTTAAAATTTAATTTTTTATAGTGAGTGAAATTTTTTGTAGGTATGTGTTGAATACCTAAAGCCTTTTATTTTATAAAAAGTTTAATATTCCTAAATTACCAATTAATAAATTTTGTCAGTTGACCTGCTTGCGCCCCCTAGATCGGATCCTGGTTTCCATTCAATATCTCTTTTAGCGATTCTCTTGAACGATTTACCGACTCTTCAGGATCGTTACCTAGCGCCTAACACCCTCATAGATTTACAAGGAAAATGCGTTACGCGTACCGCGCAATATTAATGCCCGAATCGACCGCGTATGAATCACAAGTGGAAAATAGATCCGGGGAAGCTCGGCAGGCTCCTTGCCAATGTTGAGTCTCATTCAAGTATACTCTACCGCTGTTCATTCGGCCCCTGTGTACAAACTAATCCAACATAGGTATATAACACAACCCGAAAAGAGATCATTTGTTAACAAAAAATAAACCAAAAATATTAAACAGATCGATGTTCTAAAGTCGAGTGACTTTTCATCGAGATCGAATCATGTGTTTTGGGACAACCTGTAGATGCAGAATCGACACGAACCAATACTCTATTTACCGATCTACATTATCGACCTGGCAGCTGAAATCGGAGATAAATAACGTTCCGACGGTGGACAAGATCGAGGGGGCACAGTTACGTTGACCCTAGCGTCTGGCAAATTTCGTAGAACAGCGTCGAGCGATCTGTCGCGTTTCAGCGAATGCTTGCGATTCTACGAATACCCTGCTGCACTCGCTGGATTCAGGATTACGGTTGCACACAAGTTGGAAGCGGCGCGTTTCTTCGTAGCCGGCTCCGCGAGCCGACTAGGCCGCTTTTCCTTCGCCCCGAACGCAGCATCATCGTTTCTACTTCCCTCGTTACGAGTGTACTCCCTCCATCCGCTGATCTGCCTCCTTCTCCAGGCCCAGGCTGCCTCCTCCAGGCCTCTGTCCTCCGGCCGCGAAGCCGGTCGCTTTACTGAGAACTTCATTGACAATCAGTACCATTTCGCCGATCGTACCTAACGCGCTTGGCGCGCGAACCCGTTCGGTGTGGCGTGCAGCACGTGACAACGCTGCCCGTTCTGTTACGCCCTGCCGGTGCGAAAGAGCGAGGAGAAGAGTCCACTGTCCTTTATCAGCTTTGCACCGCAGTGTCATAAACAGTATCATTGAGTCTACAAATATAGGCGGGCGTGCGTTATCGTCGCATCGGCGTCGCTGATCTTATATGGGGACATTCCCGAAGTAGCGACGCGTCCGCCGACACGATTTCGTAAATATCTCGCTCCCGGTTTCGATCCGACCGGAAGCCAGTGACAGAGTTCGACGTTCTCGGAACAGTGGGTGTGTCGCCGCGTTCCGTTTCGCGATGGAAGCAGGACGCGAGCCACGGACCGATGCTGACAATTTGTACGAGGCGTACAACGGCACCGAGAAAACCGAGAGGAATCTTCTGAGCCTTGGTAAACGATCAGTTTTCTCTTGGCAATCCTACGCGCCCCCAAGGCCACCTTTAGTGTTTACCTTGAACCTCCGCTAGCTAAACAATCCTCGCGTCATCGGTTTTTTCTTGCTGCATCGCCACGGGATATAGGAAATTTGTATGCGTGCGCATACTTTCCACTGCATAAACGTTAGGTTTCGAGTTTTATAAATTCGACGATATTGGTAGATAAGATTATCGGGAGCGTAACGTTGGAAACATGGGGTGACTCGTTTAACCCCGATGGAGAGATCAATCCACCAATTAAATGTTCTTGAGATCATTAAGGATAATTGAACGTATCCCTCAGCGTCGAATCACTGATTTCAGATGCGCTGCTGGCAGACCTGCAGAACACAGTGTCGTCGGAAGGGAACCATGTCGGTAGCAACGCGACTCCTGGTTATGGATCATTGAACGGCGCACGGACCACTGGGTACAGATCGTACGATAATCGAACCTCGCCCCTGCCGTCGCAATCGGTAAGTAGTATTTGTTTACGATGCCCCATTAATCGGCAATAGAGTACGAAAAATGCGATCCCGGTGGTTGGCCTACGCCAATGGTCGAGTACAGTCGGCGACGACGCGAATGTAAATTTCACAGCGTCGGTAAAGAAAATTGTCAGTCTGGTTTGACACCTTTTGACCTTGGGAATTACCTTCTCGTCACGTGGTTTTATCGACGAGCACGTTCGGAGGTGTCGGCACTCCGAAGTGGTAGGTCGCTTGGATAGATGGCGAGGATGACACGCGTTGGATTGCGCGTCGCTTCGTCCGCGGGCCCGTTTTATATCCCGACGGTGACCTTCGCTCGATTTTCCATAACGCCTCGAAATAGAGCGATCGGTCGCGGGGTTCTCGCCGAAAAACAGCCGGGATAATCAGTCTCATCCGCAAATAAACATCCTCGCGACTTCGCCCGGTTAACAGGCCGCGCTCTTTGCTTTTATCAGATTGCCCATACTTCACGAATATTTATTAAGCCCTATATTGTATCGCGATCTCTCCCGCGAGGTATTTTTAGCGTCCCCGGTAAGAACGTGCGCCCGCCGCTTGCAACTAGACCTCCAACGCGGGCCTCGTCGCCGTTCCCACGCGTTTCGAAATAAAATCGATGCCATCGCGGCCGTTTTCTTCCGATTTCAGAGGAAACCACGGCGAGGCACCGTGCGAAATAGATACATTCCAGAATACGCGTGTGACGCAAGCCACGGCTAAAATTAGAATCGATATTCCCTCTAAAATTGACCAGCCGATTCGCCCGGCCTACAAAAACTCTGGGCCCGCAAAAACCGTGCACGCTACGAAAAGCGGGCTCGGGTTACGCTTATCCAGTCCATGTTCTTTACGATCGCGGCCTTGTCACTTGCAAGCTCGCCTTTTCCATTACCCGTTTCGCAATCGCGTTAAGCGTCGCCTCGCTGGCAATGAAACATTGAGCAGCAAGAATCGCTGGGTATTGGAAGTTGGATCCGGGCTACGATAATCCTCTTTTCCACGCCTCCTCGACAGTGAAGCACGTCCGATGATGAATCGCGGCGAATTCCTCGCCGTCCGCTCCCATCGAGAGCCATTAAGGAGAAACGCTCGATCTTCCCGAGCGGAATTGACCGATTACCAAAAGCATTTTCGCAACGTTCGATCGCGTATATATTCGTAAGCCGTGTTTGGCTCGATTCGGAAGGACCCGGGCCGTTAAAAATACCGGTGCGTCCCTAAATGAACAACAGTCGCGTTGCGTGCTCGCGTTTCCTAGCGGAACGAAACTGGTTTCGTAAAAAATCGTTTAAAAACGAAGGCTAGGAGAAATAGGCACGCAGAGCGATAGGAGCAAGTCGCTGCGGCGTGCCTTAACTTTTATCGATCTTCCCCGCGGAACACCTGTTACGTTCCCCCGGCGTGCTATTGATTCTTCCGCGTCGAAGCGACGAGTTCGTCTATTATTCAGGCGGACGTTACGACTTGGCCGCGAAGTTTTCCCGCTCGCGTGGAACGCGAGGCGACGCGAGCCAACTGCACGGCAGAGGACTGCCAGGACCGATATTTACCGTAAAATACAACTTCATCCGAGGCTTAATTGCCCCGCCCGGCTCCCCTCGCTCCTGGTCGCCTCCGAACGCTCCCCTGTTGCGCAAGGCGCAGAGGCTAACTGAAAAACGGCCCTGTCATTATCGGGATACATCGGGGTAAATAGGATGTTGAACACGTGTAATTATTAAAAGAATAACGAAACAGTTGGACATCACGTTTTCTTTACGTCCCGCTGTCTTTAAGGTATCCCTCGTGCTGGAATGACTCTTTGGAGCTACGATCTTTGTAATTATAAAATAGGGACCCAGTACGGAACGGAAACGATAACGATAAACGAAATATTTTGCCGAAACAAAAACGAAAGGAAATTCTAAATCCTATTGCAGGAATGACAACGATGTACCCGAAATAAAATTTCTGGTTAATAACGTTATTACCTATGTTGTTTTCGAAGCAAACTTTATGTTAACAAATTTAAGTCGAGGGCTATTTTCATCATGGTTCTATTTGTGCCTGAATCTGAACAGTAGATACATTCTGTGATTTCTATTTTTTTTAAACAGTTTATATTGTTGGAGGCTTCCGGGTGTAAACTTCAAAACTCTCTAGTTTTCTACAATATATAATATATATAATTATAATGTGTAATATTTTATTTAAACGCAATAAAATGTGTTAAAAATAAATTTATATTAGCTTCTTTATAAATATGAAATAACCAGTTCGGATGAAAATTTCTTTCCCGTTACAATGGAAACGAAATATTTTTCAGCAGCAACGATATTAACCAAAACGAAATTATTATTATCGCAGCTAAACCGAAACGAAACAAAAAAACATTTCCTTCCGGGTTCCTGTTATAAAATAGTATTAGGGTACCGAACCAAATAATATTATTGGAGAACAACTTGTACGCGATAAGAGTATTCCACGGTGGCCCTAGTGTTAGTACAATTGAGGTTATCAGTGCGATTGTCGCGTAAACCCAAACCTTTTGTTTTGAGATTACGGCTAATAAAATTATTAACGATCTAAAGTCGCTGGTTTAATTTCTATTTTTAGGTACACAGGTGTGATTTTTTAAAAATATAATTACTACGGTGTGTATTATCAGTACAAAGCTGTAAATGTATGAATATTGGAAAATTGATATTGCGTAACGTAAATCAACAAAATGCTCAGTGGACAAAACACCACCGAAGATCGATCAGACCACTATAAAATTAAAATTTTGCTGTATAAGAGATAATTTAGGCTAAAATGTAAATCCACCCCAAATTCTTGATTAGGCCACTATGGCGCTGATAGTCTTAATTCAGAATACTAGTAGTATAGTAGGAGTATCTACCGAATGCCAAGCATTTCTTCCGATTGGCTTCTAATTGCTTAACGTTCGTCCAACTGCGATGGCAATTAAGACTCATTCACGTGGATCGAAGTAGATGGGTCGTTGCATCGAGCCAGCTCCATTCTTCCTCTGCAAACCACCTTACGGACCTTGGTATCATACCGATGCATAACTTTGTACACACCGGATCTCGATCAGGTATAAGTCCCTGTCGGCGCAGAAAATTTCCACTTGCTTTTCCACGAATAACCTTGCTCCCGGTTACACACCGCCTCGTATATCCGAGCGACCAATGTCTGGCTAGAGGAAGACCCGATCTCCTTCGACACGCCAGTAAATATAGCGAATGCCTTTTCGAAGATCCCTGGAGCTTCGGTGTATAAATAGACTTTATTACACCCACCTACCACCCTCGCTCGGTCCCGCTAAATACAAAAAAAAAAAAAAACGACGAAAGTAGAAGCAAGGAAGACAAACACGATTTCAGGAAAAAGGCCCCGTACCTGTCGACGATGCATCGTCGCAATAACGGTCACGTCGACGTCGCTCGAAATTTATGCGTGTCGCCTGCCGGCCGCGAGGGTAATTGTTTTCACGGTTTGACGAACGTTCTTGGCGTAAATCATAAAACGCGACACGCTAGCCGCGTTACAGTTCTTGGAACGGCCCGTGGTGTCCGTTCGCCAGGCGTCGAATCGAACGTCCCGATGTTCGGGCGCTGAAAAGCGAATGAAAACGTGGGTGGATCGCGGACGTCATCGAAGGTCGCGCCCATCAGGCCCTCCCTTTCATTCGAATTTAGCTCGAAGCGAAACGATTACGCGCCCCAGAGACTTTTCCTGCTGCGTTCTCGAGGACGTTGCGTAAACGGTGCATAATGCATCGGTTCTCGAGAACTGCGGGTGCCTCTTATCGGGGGAATTCGATTCCACTCGAGGACTTTTAGAGCTCTTCTTCTTGCAAATGATTCTTCACATACAATCTACCCCGTCAGCTTGAAAAGAGCGTGATTAAGAATTACAGCTTCGATTTTCGTGCTACACGCGGCTGCTCAGTGTCAGCGGAAGAGTTCCCAAAGTCGTTTCCTGCGGAATACTCGGGGACGACGTAACCCAACCGAGTTTTATCTCTTTGGCGAACCGCTGATTTATCGAGTTCCGCGTAGGCCGCTGCAGATCGCTGAGTTTTATAGACGCGCGTTTATTTTTTGATCCGCCAGCCTTGAGACGCGTGCGCGCAGGGTACGATTCCACTCGTTCCGCCGATTTCAAGCGGAGTTCTGCAGGACTCGATGTACCGCGACATGTTTCTCCGCCAATCTGTTTCGCTATGGATATTTTTGGACCGGCAACTCACCGTGCAACCTAGTTTCCACCATCGGGACGTATCATTGTTCCAATTTATCGCGGAAAAAATTGCACCGAAAAGCAGTGACCGTTGCAGCGCCCGCCTAACTCGGCTGTTCAATTTGCGCGGCGTTGGAACCTCGGGAAGAGTTTTTCCTCGGCGTCAGCTGGTCGGGGATAGTTCGCTCGGCCGTTTCCACCGGTTGGGTCGCGTCTAGCGCGATAAGCAACGCGACGGTTCCGAAGCGGTGCTCGCGATTTTGCAACGGGCGGGAAACTTTGGTCGATTTGGCGGGCAGGTTTCTATTAAAAGTGTATGACGCCTTGTCCTCCGCGCGTCCACCTAATTGATAATGTATTTACAAACGCCGTGGTGCGGCATCTAATGACATCATGTTTTGAAATAATATGCTTTTGGGGGAACTTGCCAGAGCGGCCGCCGCGTTTTTTCGCGGACCAACAAGCCAACGACGCTCGGTCCGCCGGTTCGTTCGTTCTTACTTCCTTCTCCTGGCAATCTCGATTTGTTCATCCAATGTTATTTCGGGGGTAGGGAAAAGGAGAAAGGAATTGAAAGCCTTTGCAAAGGATCTAGGTACCTATATCCTATCTGCTCGACAAATGAATGTGCCCTGGTATATCAGGCACTTAAGTACTTACAGGGAAACGTTGCCAACCTGAAAAATCTGATTTTAATGAAACTTCGTATTTTTAATATAGGTAACATTGCAACGGTGCGCGATAGAACAAAATATTCGAAGTAAGAATTGTTAAGAAATGCAAGATAAATAAAGTTATTATTAATATTGTGACATTTTTCACGAGCTTCAGCTCGGTGTTATTATTATTATTATCATGAAGTTTTTGGCGAGCTTCAGCTCGGTATTATCATTATTATTATGTATTATTATTATCATGAATTTTTTCGCGAGCTTCAGTTCGGTGTTATTATTATTATTATTATTATTATTACTATTATTTTTATTATTACTAAACGGGTCCTTATTTAAACGAACGCTAAACTCCAAAAACTTCGAAATGAATTTTCGCATTTTCGCAGAAAATCCCACGTTGATAAGAGTAAAAAAAAAAAAGAATCAATATGTTCTACATTCGTACGAAGTTTCCTTAAAATTGGAATTTTCGGGTCGGCACCGTTCCCTCGAAAAAGGCCCCGAAACGATCGACAGTGGCCGGCTGAGTTCGCAATGGGTTGTTGTAGCCGACTTACCAGAACCGCGAGGCCATCGAGGAGACGATCGCGAAGAGCAGCGGCGGCAAGGTGCCCTCCCTGAACAACAACCTATCCGAGCTGGACACCCTGCTCCAAGACCTGAGCAACGCCCGCTACAACGCGCATTATCAGGAAAGAGGTCAGCATCCTATTTTCGCCTGGCGAACTAGCGCGGCTTTCTTTCCCGCTGCCGCGAAGTCCAGCGAGAGAACGCTTGACAATGTATCCCGTTCGGTAACTTAATCCGCGAGCATCAATCACTTTCACGATCACTCGGAATCAGTGGCGCGCTCAGGATTTTAATCCTGGGGGCGGCCGAGTTGGACGGATAAAGATATTTTTAATGGAAATTCAACAAAAGTCACTAAGTGATTATAAAAATTTATTTAACCCCCGATTGTCACACTGGGTAAAACGACCCTCAATTTGACTTTGAGATAAAATATCTTTCAGGCATCATTTGAAATGGTATGTACCACTGTTTAAACATGATGATACTTCAAATGTTAATTTTCAACTATGAACATATATTCCACAATGTTCACACTTTATCTAAAAAATTTGGCGCCTTAATTTAACGGATAGTTTTTAAACAGCAGCTGATTGAAAATTCCCTTGGGTCGCATCGACACAGTATGACAACTACGTTCGAAAAAATAGATGTGACAACCGAGGGTTAAAAAATAAAATTGTGTTTTCTTTTCTTTTTACAAAGCCCTCTCTGTGGAGGGTGCCAGAGCCCCTTGCCCCTCCCCCCCCCCCCTCCCCCATTGCTCTGAATACAGCACATGCTGCCCTGAAACCAAACCCCAGCCACTGAAGTAGCTTCCAAAATGCCTCCTACAAGGCAGCCTCCTGGGTGGTCGTCAAAGTGTTAATCTCGAATTAAGCCAGCGAACGGGAGATCCACCAAGCACGCGAGGTCGTCCCTTTAACTTGACCCGAATATATCGATGATCGCAGACAACCGTGTCTCCTCCGGAGGAATGAATGGAGACTCTAGCCCGATGCTTCGTTCTCCGAGCAGCATGTCCGCCTCGAGGCCCACCGTCGACTCCTTGCTCGAGGAGCTGAGCACCGCGGTGCCGAACGGGTGAGCTCTTTAAAATCCCACCCGAGAAAATGACTCGCCTAGACTAAACTAGAGGTGATTGTCTAACGAGTCATTTGCTTGCCCTGTGAAAGGGACTTCCCTTCCGACGGAAGAGTCAAGGTCACCATTCAGGAAACCACCACCGAGGTGCAGCCCGTCTACGAAGGCTACCCTTCCAGGCAGCACGGCTCCCTGAGCCGCAGCGAGGTGCAGAGGAATTACACAAATGGCCACACGGCCAGCAATGCCACCAAGGAACTCGACGATCTAATGGCTTCTTTGTCCGAGTTTAAGGTACGTATTACTGGTAACAGTGGTTGGCGCTGATGCACTGATGCCTTGATAGTTTAAAGCCTCGTTCACATTAGTCAAGTTTTGCTGGCTTCAAGTCGCTTCGTGACTTTAAGTTCACACTTGTACGTACGTTCACACTATTCGAGCTGTGTTATTTCAAAGGAAGAACAGTTGGAACACTCTCCGCTTCGTTTGAAACTTGAAAGGATATTTCAAGTAAAGTGAATGACAGGTTAGTTTACTGATTTCAAGCGACTTGAAGCCAGTAAACTTGACTAATGTGAACGAGGCTTATGGTTTAAGGTTTAACCTTTCGTTACCCGTGCCCTAGTTTGTCGCATGGCAACCTACGCGTTGTACTTTTTAGATCACGATTTCATCGTGCTTTTTTTTTTTTAATTTTTACCTGGTCCTTGTTTTATTTGGTATTCTAGATTTTTTGAAGTAAAGAATACCATTTCCCTTTAAAAATAATTCTTTATTAAAAAATAAAAGGGGATGTAGTTTCCTTTAAAAACGAAAAAAAAAAACGGAACAAAGTAAACGACTACTATTATAAACAAGTGTTGCTTTATTCACTTCCATTGCTCTGGTGACACCTTTCACACAATAGTTCCACTTTGAAATATATTTTGCCAATGAACCTTCACCCACGCGTTGCACTTTCTACGAAATGGCGACTTTTTCTTTTCAACGCCTGTGCATCCAGACCGAAAGTACCTAAAAAAGACTTGGATTTTTTATAAAGTACAGAGAACATAGCTAGAGGATCAGAAAAGGGTTCGAAACGAATTAGTCGCTCTGAGGCAGAAAAAAAAAAAAAATAATCCCCAGCTGTCGTACTTTTTACAACAGCGCGGGTAACGAAAATTTAAGGGTAGCTTTTGTATGATTGGGGTATCGGTTTACAAGCTATTCCTGTGCTTCCTGAGTTCATTCCCTACGCTCTTCCACCTGCCGCTGATAGTCAATCTATCGAGCACACCTGTACCTTGAGAACACAATCGAATTGCGAAAGAAAGAGTAGAGGAATAGAATAACAAGCGGGGGGGCTTCTCACGCCCACTCGCGAAAGCTCCGGTACCAGGCCGCACGCAGGGAGACCCTTCGAATGGATTTTTGTCTATTACGTAACGGTCTCGCTACTGAAAGACGGGTGCAATAAGCTTTTGTAATGTTTGCTTACTATTAAAGTCACTATAGAGCGAGAAAGCAGCGACGTTAAAGCTACTCCTGCCCATTCTTGGCTCCCTGGGTTACCAAAATAACTTCCATTCCGCCGTCCACCATCCACCAGCGGCACGCTCCTCCTCTCCGCCCCGTCGCCTCCTTTTCCTCTACTTCGCCGATTTTCCGTGGTAGGGGAGGGAAAATATAGAAGGTGGGGGTTATAGTGATCCACAAAATCTCTGAAAGCTTTCAGCCAGTCCGCAAGCTCGCCTCTGCCAATCGACATCTCTCTCTCGCGGCTCCTTTGCGGATTCATCGTTTATCGGTACCTTGACATTCCGACTTAACCACTGCCCTTCGATCCCGCGCTCCCCGTTTGTAAACTCTGACAAGCAGCTAACTCTTCTGGGCTCCTCTGCTTCCTCCGGTCCGTCAGCCCTTTTCCCTTCCAGTTCCCACCGCCTCGTCCGGTCTCCTCTGGATTCTCAAGCCTCTGGGGCACGTACGTTCGCAGATCAACAGCGGCTCCCATCAGCATCAGACGGTGACAGACTCCCCGTACGCGAAACCGAACAAGGCCACCAAGAGCTCGCAGAGCCCGCTGCCGCCCGAGGGCACGCAGACCCGGATTCACATCACCGAGACCCACGCCACCCACCACTATCAGCAGCAGCACGGAGAGCCTTACACACCGCAGCCGGCCACTCAGACCAAACAGAACCAGTTGGATTCTATGCTAGGGAACCTCCAGGCAGACATGAGTCGTCAGGGCGTCAACACCACTCAGAAGGGATGCTGCAACGCCTGCGAGAAGCCTATCGTGGGACAAGTAAATAGAAACAGAAGGGGACTAGCATAAGCGCAGCCCTCAGCCCAGAGATAAATCTTCTAAACTCCTCTATTTCCAGGTGATCACCGCGTTGGGGAAGACGTGGCACCCGGAACACTTCACCTGCACCCACTGCAACCAGGAGCTGGGCACCCGGAACTTCTTCGAGAGGGAGGGCCACCCATACTGCGAGCCCGACTACCACAACCTCTTCTCGCCCCGTTGCGCCTACTGCAACGGCCCGATTCTAGACGTAAGGCCCCACTGATCCAGGACCACCGGAGCCCGCCACGTGCCGCCAGCCTGTACCAAGCTATTTTCAGAAATGCGTCACCGCCCTGGAGAAGACCTGGCACACGGAGCACTTCTTCTGCGCCCAGTGCGGCAAGCAGTTCGGCGAGGAGGGCTTCCACGAGCGGGACGGCAAGCCTTACTGCAGGGAGGACTACTTCGACATGTTCGCGCCGAAGTGCGGCGGCTGCAACCGCGCCATCATGGAGAACTACATATCGGCGCTGAACAGCCAGTGGCACCCCGACTGCTTCGTCTGCAGGGTAGGTCGCCGGGGTAGATTGCTTAACCTTTCACGCGTAACGTTGCCAGCTTCCTTTGCAGCTAAGGGTTTTAGGATAAACGAGCGTTAGCGTTGGTACGAGCATCGCTGGATGATAAACTGTGAAAACTTGCAGGATTGCAAGAAGCCGGTGTCGGGCAAGTCGTTTTACGCGATGGAGGGCAAGCCCGTTTGCCCGAAATGCGTGGGCGTCGATGACGACGAAGAGGAGGAAGAGGAGCAAGCATAAGCGACCGCGGCGAACAACCGCGACTCGTTCTGCCTCGATTTTCTTATGTAAAAAGCCCTATTGTCCCCCAACTGTTGTCTGTATTATGCCGGCGGGCTCCATGGATGCGGAGCCCGCGTCTCCCCCCCCCCCCTGCCCCCCACCCCACCCCACCCCAATTTTCTCAACAGGTGATTTTTAGGCGTACAAAGGAGGAACGCAACAGACCCCCGTCGTCGTGTATTCCGCTTCGAAATTCTCATTGATTGCACACGCCACACACACGCACACACGCGAGTAACGCACATTTAGGTAGATAGGGTTAGCAGGCGACGCGGCGCTAGAGCATCGCTTTGGGAGGACATAGCGATCCACGCGAGAATCGGTGAAACGAAATTGAAATTATTGTTATATACGCATAACGTCAGATTAAGTCTTTTTAGTTAGGGATGATCGATGCCCGATTAACGGTCGATCAAACGAACTTTGATTTTAACGGTTGCTAGTCATATTGTATGAGAAATAAAAATAAACTTGAAAAAAAAGAGAAAAAGAAAACAAAAAACACAGGACACAGGAGAGTTGGCTTTCACTGACTCCGTGATGCTGCGAGCAGCCACCTGTCTTCATTCGGGGACAGGTGTGGTCGGATGCCGGCATCCCTATGTCGCTCTAACGATGCCTTATCGCCGCGTTAAATTATGCCGAATTACTTCGATCGACTTTCCGTGGATTGTAGGAGCTGATAAGCTAGGGTGCGTAGCTTCTGTCTAACGACGGCTGCGCAGTTACACGTTCACACATGTTGCACGCGGCTCGCGTGCCTTCTGCTGCCTCCTGCGTGCCTCCGTGCTGACGGTCTTTCCCTCGCAGAAGAACCCGCTCGTAAATGAGCAGGGGGGGGGGGGGGGGGGCTGCTTTAGTTTCCTACGTCTCATGATCGGCGAGCCCACCTGTTGTTTCTTTTCTTCCGTTTTCTTTAATCAACTTCGTTTGCTTGACACGCACGCTTTTCCATTTGCAGGACTGTAGGCAAAAGTTCCAGGGAGGCTCGTTCTTCGACCACGAAGGCCTGCCCTACTGCGAGACCCATTATCACGCCAAGAGGGGATCCCTGTGCGCAGGATGCCACAAGCCGATTACAGGTGTCCGCGCGTTTACTTGACACGCTCGCAGTCCCCTGACACGGGTCAGCGCAGCTTTGCGCGTCTCTAGACTAGTGCTGTATTAACCCATAAGCAAAATATGAGGGGCTTAGGGCATCGGGAGAAAGGGTGGCACCATAGAATTTTTCTGAATTTTAAAATCTTACTTCCGGTAGACACACTTTTGGCAATTATTTGCAAAAGGGCAGTCCTCACCGAGTTCGATGACCTTGGAATATATTGTCAGGGGCATGATTCTGAACAGCTTGTTCCTGTACATGTCACCCTCGCTCGGCTTTAGTTTTCGAGATATTTGCAAAAAACTGTGATCGGTAGTTGGTTGTTTATCTAACAAGGGAACATCCCGAATCCGGAAATTCAAAAAATTCTGAAGCTTGGTGAATATGTAAGGAATTTCCTCCTAATTACAACGCAATTTTTTTGTTGCTGCCGAAATTCACTCTAAGAGATGTAATTGACCCCTGAAAATCCGGTCATTATCAGATTTTGTGTTATAACTCGTGAACTATAAAATAATTTTTCTACCAAATGATAGATCTGATTAAAAGAATTAACTTTTGTCTTGAAACTTTTTTCCTATTTCTTACAGATCGCAAGATATGACACAAAATTCGAAAATAATCGAATTTTCAGGGGTTAATTTCAACCCCTTCAGGTGAATTTTGGCAGCAAACAAAAATTGCGTTGTAATCAGGAGAAAATCCCCTACAAACTCACAAATTTTCAGAATTTTCGAATTCGGGATCTTCCCTTGTAAGAAATCGTACATTTCGGTAAAATGATCACCCTGTATAAGAGACTCTCAAGTACTTAGGCCCTCCAAAGGTATTAATCCGACCCTGCCCTTTGATTCGGGACCTGCGAACGTGTCAATTAATCTCCTAACCATTTTCCCGCCGAGACAAAGTATGAACGAGATGCTAAGGTGATCTGCTTTCAGGTCGATGCATAACCGCCATGTTCCGGAAGTTCCATCCGGAGCATTTTGTGTGCGCGTTCTGCTTGAAGCAGTTGAACAAGGGCACCTTCAAGGAGCAGAACGACAAGCCGTATTGCCACGGGTGCTTCGACAAGCTGTTCGGCTAAGATTTTACCGCAAAGTATTCGTATTTGTAACATAGCGACGAATAATAGGCTGTTTCGCACGGTACTATTTACAATTTACAATTTTATAGGCCGCTCGGTGCACGCCCGCGCGCTTAGAGCACGTAATCGCTTTAGCCGTTACAGGAAACAATATGTACTTCAACCATATACGCTTCAAGACACGGAACAGCCTTCTGAGATGTTTTATCGAATATTCACGTTCGAATGGTGCGATGATTCAAGCGTATTTTACGTATCGTTACGTATTCTTGTCGTAAGGATAAGGTAATAGGGTATTCACAGTCATCGTTATCTTCCATTGTCCTTGATAAGGGCCCGTTGCTAATATCTTCACAAGTATTTTATATCACGTACTTTACATTGACCGTATAATCTAAGGATTAATAAAGGGTGCTAATTAGTAGCTTGTTTTCACTAATAACGTATCCAGCGATGGATAAACACGAACGAGACAGCCGCCGTTTGGAAAGCATATTTACGGAAATAAGAATGCTACCCAATATCCACGGTTCGTTCGTTAGATTTCATATAAGTTTATAAAGTATTTATACCAGCCACTGGACCACGCATGGTGAAGTGACTTTTTCCAGTCGGCTTTGTTTCTATTTCGCATCGAGATTATCGCTTACAATACCAAGTCTCCGTTAGGCACATAGGGAGAATAAACGATAAGCTTATTACCCCAATGAACTAAAATAATAAAAGATTGACAAATGCATGATATAATGTCAGCGAACAGGAAATACCGAATGTGTTATCTCCGAAGAGACGTAATTTCCATCGTAATAAATATGATTGGGTACGACGAGCTATCGCTTGAATGTGAGTAAGGGGTCATCCTTAAATTACGTAAGGCTTTGGGGGG
Organism: Andrena bucephala; assembly: GCA_947577245.1. Lineage (NCBI taxonomy): Eukaryota > Metazoa > Arthropoda > Insecta > Hymenoptera > Andrenidae > Andrena > Andrena bucephala. Next base: position 97,057,461 of record OX387716.1, read on the forward strand.
GGGGGGGGGGTCGCGAATTTTTTACATTTTCTTACAAGGGGCGGGGGGAGTCACCGTCTTACGTAATATTTTTTAAACCTAATTTTCAATAAATACATATTCTATCAATAATGTTCTAGAAAAGTAGTTTTAGTTTAAATTTCCCGAAACCGAGTTAAATGAATTATATAAACCTTTAAAAGAATTTTAATAACTGAAAAAATTAGGGTTAAAAAATATTACGCAAAGAGGGGGTTGGAATATCAAATCTTACGAATTGTTATACTGGGCGAGGGAGGGGGTAAGAATTCGCCAAAATTACCCTTACGTAATTTAAGGACGGCCCCTAAGGAGCAAGCAAAGAGAGATCGACATTATGATTTATCGTTTATTTGGCATTCTGTTGCACAGCAATACTCCAGTTGTTACCTTACTGGTAAACATTTACAATAAATATTATATACATTTACATTCAATAGTCTCGGAGAAACGTGTTTACAAAATTCTTACGTCTTATAAACAGTGAGCGTGAAATTTCAGGACAAACTTAACATTACGAATGCATATATAAAAATACGTATGTCGCTGCACGTTTAATCGTACACGCGTGCCGTCGGCTTGCATCGTGATTCGTGTTAGGGGGTTGCGCCACAGAGAGAAGGACTCTCTGACTCTCTCTCTCTCTCGAGTAAATAAAGTAATGGTCAAGTAGGATCAAGTAAGGGTCAAGAGTGAGTTGTCGCTTATCGCGAGTTCGACTACTCGAAATGTATCACAGACACAACAGAGGGTGGCTCGTGATTCTCCACCCTCTTTTGGGGGAATTGTCATGCTAACGTGGGAAATAATTCTGAGAAGCTCTCGTGCCAGAGGTCCGTCAGGGCCACGCTGACCTTCTCGTTACGCGCGTCGGGTGCCGGGGATCCGTGGGACTCGTACCCGCAATCGGACGCGTTCGAGTCCAGTTTCGTCTGCGCGAACCTGTTCTCCACGTCCTCGGAATGTATGCTCGACGGCGACATGGAGTCCGTGCACGTGTAGGACGGTGAGAACTGATCGGAATAAGGGTAATTGGGTGTGAGATGCGAGGAATCCTCGGTCGAACAAGCGCCGTCCGTGCTCACTTCTTGAACGCACTCTTGAATGCCTAAGCTGTTCTCGTCCCCTGGGTAAATAATCGTGATGGAATTGGTGGACTCGTCGTAAGTGCCGTAAACGGTGTCGAGATCGTGCGTGTCGACCTCTTCCTTCACTTCGACCTCCGATTTGATCGACACGGGTGCCGTTATTACAGTTGCGGTACAAGCTGTAGTAGCTGTGCTGGAAACAGGATGCCACGATTGGTAGGTGTTCATGCTTCTAGAGGCTCTACTGGCTTCCACATCTTTTGGTGCCTGCCCCACCACTCTTTCCGAATGGTCACGTTCCTCAGTGGTATCTTCCTCGACTGACACCTACGCAGGACACGATCAGTATGTCATTAATGAAGGGAAGACTGAGTGGTAAATGGGGAATATTGATTTAGAAACGAACGAAACGTTTAACGACAGTCAAAAGCTATTTACATAATAATTGCAAACAGAAAGCAATAATTCTAGCGTAAGCTTTCTCTTCTCCCTTCAAACGATTCATTCATTCCTGTAAGATCCGTTTCACTGAAGGCACAGTACAGCGTGTCGTACTCGCACGATATCGGGTGAATACTCACTTGTTCATTTGTTCTCTGAGGATTTGCTTCCACTTCTGCGGTAACCTCTCGCAGAAGGCTTTCTGCAAGTTCTTCGAGTCGCTCGATGTAATCGTCCCCTTGGAGGTCGCCAAACAGTTCTTCAAGAGGAGGTAAATGGTCAGTATCTTCAGGAGGATTGCTGCTCCTGGGGTTAGCGTCAGGGACGGTGCCGGCTGTGTTGTTCCACCCTGCTGCAGAGGGTGTATGGGGGACACTGTAGATCCCAGCGAGGATACAGCACAGCTGACACGACTCTGGCACATCGAGCAGATCAATTCTCCTGAATTCCTAGTCTCTCTCTCCTTCCTTAACCTCTTCGTTTCCGTGACCAGCAACTCGTTCTGTGACCTCAGCACAGTGCACTCCTGCGTCAACAATTCATTATGCTCCCTTAATGCCCTAACTGTGTCTTCCAATTCGTCTAGTTTGGCCTTCTTCCGATCCCGCGAGGTCTGAGCCGCGACTCTGTTTTTCAGTTTCCTAGAAAGTAAAATCCCAACCGTGAGTACCATTCCCGAATCCCGAGTCCGATTAGTCGGAAAGTAAATCCTGAACTCGAGTTGTCAAAACATACTTCCGTTGCAGCTTCTCTTCCCACGTGAGGTGGTCCAGTCTCCGTTTCTTCCCGCGGACGCAGACGTCCGTCTTGAAGAGCACGCCGTCGTCCTGCATGTCCTCGTGCTTGCTCATTCTCCTCGGGTCCATTTTCTTCTCCGTCAATATAGATGTGGTGAAATTGAACTTCGGCACCGATTTACCGAACTCGTTGCCCGAAATCCCGCCAGGCACCTTGGACAGGCCCTTAGGCAGCGTGATGATGACGCTCTTCAGTACGCTCATAATCTGCCATTCAATATGGAACGAACTGGCCGCTATCACTTGTTTTATAACTTGGCCGCGAGCTTGTGGCGTCTGGACGTTCTCCTTCTCTGCACCGTCGGCAAACAACTGAACCGATTCATAACAAAACTGGTCCAATGGATATCCCGTGCTCCGCGCTTTCTAGCTGATGTAATCGAACTGCTGGCCTGCAGCATTCGCCCGGTCACGGTACATAACAGAGGCAACGCTTGCACCAGCCCTAACCGCGACTGGTCGAGCGCCAGGAACGTTACATGTGGTATACCGTTATTGGCTGCCACGTTGCGCTTCTTCCCATTCTCCCCCTTTCTTGCCGCCACTACCTACCACCACCGTCCGGCAATTGTACGATGTGCGCCGAGTGACGTCATTCGGTACGGTACTATCTCATCAATTTTTCCCTCTTCTTGCTCCGGTTCCGCCTCCGCTCGTGATACCATCTGATTCACGGAGTTTCTTACGAAACTCGTGACCGAAAATCGTAATGTCACACGTTCCTCCCTAACGTGCGTCAGATCTACTCTCCGAGGAGGCGATTTCTCTTGGATAACGTAAGCACTGTTTTGCTAGAATGAGCGTTTCCGAGTATCGATTGTGAGAACGTCATTATCGGTCTTAGGAGGATTTGCGTTGTAGAGGGTCCGATATTGAAACAAAGTAAACGGAATTTTTAGTATGAAGTGGCGGTCGAGTGGAGAGATAGTAAGGGGAATTGTTTGTAACATCTGTGGATAGGATGAGGAATTTTTTCTTTTTTTATTAGATAAGAGTGACACGAAGCAGATTTCTGTTTTTCACACGCGTGCCGATAGTGCGGATTAAGTTTCTGCTGCTGCGATAGATAAGAGGGTAGGGATTTAAAGTTAGCTGTTAGCTAATGGTATTTAAATCGTGTTTTCCAATTATATTTACGATTTTCGAATGTGTTGCCACGCGCAAAAGGTAGAATAAAAAATGAACCATCATACCCTACCTAGTGAATTTTCTATCCTAGATTGCAGCCAGCTATGGCGCGCTATTCAAACTTGCGGCAACCATCCACCTTGTCCAATGCAATAGCGACCTCTGGAGAACGTTCACTCCACAGATAGGGTAGATTATTCATGTTATCGATCAAAGATAAGGTAAAGAATCGCAAAAAGATTCTAGCACCACGAATTTATTCAAATAGGCACTATTCTTATCCTTACACTTCCCTTCGATATTTAAACCGAAGATGCAACCAAATAATTTCGCCCTTGTAACAATTTTTATTTGAAACGAATCGATACATCGTTCGATCGAAAGGTCTGGGTTATCGAAAGATCCTACTTAGGCTCTCTATTCGCAGAGATTCCAAAAATTCGAAGGAATATTGTATCGCCGGAATTAAAAAGCAACCAGAGATTTTGGCCGTGCAGGGACTAGATTCCTCGATCAGGTTGGTCCCCTCGGGGTGGTGTTTAGCGCGTCGCGTTCCATGGGTACCAGCCCTTAATCCCGTACGATCGACCACGCTTTGGACGAGGAGGTCGGCAGCCAGGGAGAAAGAGAAGGAAATAGGGATAGTGGAAGAGGGCGTTGCAAAATGTCGGGGGCCGACACGAGGGTTCGAGCGGAACTCGGCTTTCAGTCGCAGCTCGGCAGTCTGTACGGGACGATCGAGTTACGTATATATAGTTGTAGTCGGTGCGTCGCGTACATATATACGCGGGTACGGCGCATGTATATTAGTGCTCATAGGCGCAGCCTCGAGTGTGTGTACGCGTAACCGATACGCCGGACGAGTTGACACACGCGCAGCAATGGCGTACCCCCCTGAAGAAGCCTGAGCGTGTCCCTCGGTCGAATATTCTTTTGTGTCGCTGTGTGTGGTGTGTGTAAAACGGACGACAGCTAATCCGAGGAAAAGGAGCGTGTGCACGCAAACTCGACGCGACACGAGCGTGAAGCAACATTGGCGTGGCACGGTGTCCGCGAGGGGCCTGGCAGAAACGTAGGAGCCGAGCGACGTTTACGCCCAGCCAGAGAGCACGTCGGAGCCCCATTGCCCGTCGGCATAATACACGGACGAGCAGCCTTCGCCCGTTCCCACGGCGGTCGATCCGACCGCCGACGAAAAGCTCGTCTGGCCAGAAATTTACGAGAGGCATAAACGAAGGCGAACGCGATGAACGGATACAGCGGGCGGAGAGGTTCGCACGAACGGCTCGTGACAGAGTGGTGAAGCGTGGATTACGGAGGAAGATAGAATCTAGGGAAAGGGTGAAGTGGAAATATACGAGCGGTTGTCGAGGGGCAGGAACGGAAGATCTTGAAAGGGGCAGAGGAGAACCTGGTGGCTCGGTCTCGTATGTCGTTGTAAGCGCATCACCACTACGATTTCTTTCCTTGCCTGGCTCGAAATATGCGATAGAACGCAGCCTTTCCTCGCACACGTTGGGGGCTTCCTCGGTGTTGGATATACCCGATTGGCCCAACCCTTGGACAAGGCGACCCTCTTGCAGAAATGAATGGCACCCGTTGCTCTCCGGCTGGTTTGACAACGAGAGGAGCGTTATAATCGCTGACACGGCCGGATCGGGGGAATTATAGCTTCGCGCTCCGAGAGGGTGACAAGCGTAAGGGGATAAAGGGTGCAGCGGCGAGGAAACGGAATTGCCGGAGGATCGCGGACGGCGTGGCGCGGTGCGGTGCGGTGCGGCGCGGCACGGCACGTCTCCGGCTGTTACGTGGAAAAGGATTCCGTCGGTCCCAACGCTGGGCGAGACGGAGAGGAGTTGTCGGTGGTCATTGGGGAGAATAATCGCGAGGATCCCACGAAATGAGAGCCTAGCGTTCGAGGTGGGTCGTTGGTCAGCGGGCGCGCAAGAAGGGACGGCTCGCCGGCGGAAGCCCGGATAGTAGGAGGTTTCCAACATGGCTGCCGCCTGCTACGAGAAGGAAGTGGTGGTAGGTGCCGCTATGCACGGACACGGTCATCATCATCACCACCACCATCACCATCATCACCATCACCACCACGGGGCGACGGGGTCGACGGGCCAGCAGCAGACCGTCCTGCCGGGTGCCTCGACCATCCTGGACACCACCGGCGTCGCGACCCCTGCCGTCGGATCGAGCTCCGCCGCGAACGTGAACGCGAACGTGAACGTGAACGCCAACACGAACGCGAACGCGACCACCACGGCGACTGCCGCAGCCGTGGCAGCCGCGGCCGCTGCCGCCGCGGTGGCTGTCAGCACCTACAAGGATTACAAGGACTACTCGCAGCCGCTCCACGTGGACTGCAGCGTCGAGTACGAGCTACCCAGCCAGGCAAAGCCACCACCGGGCGGCGGGGAACCATTGCTCATGATACATCCCTGTTACTATCGACGCGCCGAGCGCGAGAGGAGAAGCCCCTTCGTCAACAATCTGCCGCCCCCCGCGAACGCGCCTATATCCTCGTCGCGAAGGACCAGCAGGAGGAGCGCTACGGCCAGCGGCGTCGTGAACGCCGTGAACGCCGTCACCGCGGCTGGTTCCTCGTCTTCCTCCGTCGCGGCGGCCACGGTCGCCTCTTCCGTCGCCACCTCGACCGTGTCTTCGTCCACTTCCGCCACCGCCGTGTTATCGGCGACCGCGGTGGTTGCCAGCACCGATTCCGCCTCGAGCCTGGTGTCCACTTCCGGCCAGATGTCCGCGGCCATGGCGGCCTCCTATCGAGCGGCCCTCAATGCCGCCGCGACCCTCTCCCAGCAACAACAACAGCAGAGACGACACCACCAGCAGCAGCAACAGCATCACCAGCATCACAGACCCCACGTTCATCCTCATCACGGCCAGCAGCAGCCGCAACCGCAGCAGAGCACGGTCACGCCGACCACTTCCGGCGCTGAACTGATTTCCGCGGACGAGAAGGCAGTCATATCAGGTATTTATCAACACTACTTCCGCGCGATGCGCGCTCACAATCATCAGCATCAGCATCAGCAACAACAGCAACAGCAGCAGCAACAACAGCCGCAGCAGCAGCAGCAGCACCGAACGACTCATCAACTCCATCATCAACCGCCTCACCAAAGCGACAGAAGTTCCTCCTCCTCGTCGGCCACGCCGACGGCCACCTCGATCTCCGGCATTCTGCGGCAGAGTTATCAGCAAACGTACAACGCGGCTAGCTCGGGCTCGTCCAGCCATCTCCGCGTGGCCACGGCCTCCGCGGTCGTCGCCCATCATCCGTACAGACGGCCGTCGGCGACGTTGCTATCGCGAGCGGCGTCCCACTTGGGCCATCAGGCCTCCTCCGTGTCGTCGTCCACCTCCTCCTCCTCGTCCTCGTCGATCGGTGGCTCCGGCGGCGTCTCCTCCACCGGCAGCGTATCCAGCGTCTACGCCAGCACGATACACAGGCACCACGCCACCTCGCTGCACGCCCTTCAAGCGGCCGGTTTTTACGAAACGCCCGGCTATCACGCGCTTTTGCCGCAGAGTTAGGTGACCGGTAACCCGCTCGAGACCTAGCCCGTTCCCAGCACCGTTCGTTTGCTCGCGTAATCCCGGCGGCGGCGGCTGCTGCGACGCTCTGCTCTTCCCTATTGTGCGACTTATCTCTTCCACTCGTTAAAGAGCATACGGGTTTGGTCTAGCACACGCCACCGGGCTACATATGTGCATCTATCCTCCGCGTATACCTACCTACGTATATCTCCGCTATGTACGGGGATGTATACGCATATACGTACCTGTACACGCTCGCGCGTGTGCTCGTGTATATGCCTATGTATCGTCCACAGCGTACATAACACACAGACATTACACACGCGACGATCGTACGTGCCGTGCCGTGTTGGGTTGGATGGTTGGTTGGCAGTGTGCGGGTGGCCGGACGGACGGGCAGAAAGCCGCAGAATAAACACACGACGTGTGGATGCAGACACACACACACACACACACACACGTGCACGCGGTATATATCTCGAAAGCCAGGGACAGATGGAGGGAACGAGACAACTGAAATGGTCGTCCCGTACGCATCGACCGATTCCATCCACCTGCGATACGCTAGTGCTGCTCAGGTATAAAAATCCATTTGCTTAGGCCCGTATTAACGACTTATTTTTAGTCCGTACCTTTTCGAAGCCGGGCAAGATTTCCCCGCGGTTCAAAGTTCTGGAAACCGAGCCGCGGGGGATGCCTCTCTGTCCGGCAGCCATTATCCTATCGCATTCGCCTCTCGAATGTACATAACCGGGGCCTTCGGTCTTTTTCCTGTTCGCTCGAATACCGACGGATCGCGAACGTCGCTCGACAATAGTATTTTTAGGTCGTTCGATCGATGGGACACGGTGATTGAGCGGTGGGGAGGAGGGTAGGCGCTAACGAAACACTACCGATATATAGTATTAGGCGCGTTTTTTCAACGATTAGCTCGTAGAATTCCATTAGCCACCGCGCGCGTCGATACTCCCGACCGCACGTCGGCTCGGACCTTCTCCCGTCGCGCTCGTTCCTCGCGAACTAACCGATTACGCAACCTCCGATCGACAATCATGGTAAAAATCGCAAGTGCCAAAAAACGCAACGGACAGAGACGTAAACCGGCGTGGCCTGAAGGGATCCGACCCGTCGCGATCGCCCCGAACAAAGAGGAGGGAACAGACGGGGACGGGGGGCCCTTCTTTTTCTCTTTTTCTCTTCTCTCCGCTTTTCGTTTCGCGAGCATATACAGGAAATGACAGTGCTGCGTCGCACAACGATCGCGGCTGTGTCCTGCTCTACCGGTGGGGGCCGGAGGAAACGGTCCCTTTCGCCCTATCTCTCGCTCTCGCGTGCACGCTCTCTCGTCGTCTCTCACCCTCTCTCTCCCTCTCTCCTTTCCTCTCTCGGGAACATCTCTAGAAACCCGAGGTCCGAGAGAGCCGGGCAACCGGCAGGATTTCTTCGTCTTTTTTGTCCTGCGCCCTTTTCAAAGAGCGCGCTCAAGGAGAAACGGACGGGGACCGTATTTCGTTACACGGTAACGATCGATCAACGTGACCGCACGACCGCACCGGCGGTACGGGCGAGTCGAGTCGAGGCGAAGCGAGACGAAGCGAGGCGAGGCGAAACGAGAGACGTGTCGGGGGGGTACCGGGAACAGGAACGGGACGGGACGGATCTGGGCGGTTACGGGACGAACAGGGACAGAGGGAAAGAGAGAGAGAGAGAGAAGGACAAAGGCGCACGATAGAGCGACCAGACCAGACGTGAAGGGGGCGCGGTCAAGATGGGGATCGGTGTGTAGAGACGAAACCGAGAGACGACGTCGACGACGACGACGACGCTTGCACGCACGCACAGGGGTTGCGCGAGGGAGAGCAGGATGCATCGACTCGTAGTCCGAAAGCACTGACGATCATGTGGCACGCGGACGTTAGGCTGACGCGCCGACCGATAATGCGAGCTGCCTGCCGCTCGCCACCCTATAATTTCACCCGTCTACGCGGAGAAACGTCGGCGGGCCTGGTTTCGGGAAACGAGGGAAACGCTCGTCAGGGATCCCCCGAAAAAAAATCGAAAGTCGCGGGAAGGCACTTGCACGCGCTCGGTCGGACGGGGAAACTAGGCGCGACGTTAACGACCATCGATGATTTTCTTCAGCGAGCTGTGCGGCGGACTTTAACGATCTACCCGCAGTTCTCCTGCGCTTTTGCGAACTTCACCCGAGCTCGGTTCCTCGAAGCGCGCGCGACGCGAGCTGATTACTCGCGGAAGAACGTTTATTTTTGTAGGGAAAGCTCCTCGCGTGGTTTTTGCCGCTCGCGCTCGAAACGGCAGGCGGATGGGGGAGTAGCGTCGGGCGATTTAGTACAGGGTTGCCTCGAAATACGCGGCTGAATTGAAAAGGAAGGCAGTCGTCCTTCGGGAAAAGCAAATGGCGATTTCTGGGTCGGGTTAATCGACGATCGTGACCCATGGAAATCCTCGCGGCGGAGGTTTAAAGAAACTCGCACCCTTTGGAGCCTTCGGGATCGATTGCCTCGAAAACGGGAATGCTTCTCTAAAAATTCCGCTTAATTTTCTACGCAGAATTCGTCATCCGTCGCCGCACGATGGTTCCGTACACCCTGTATATTTCTAACGCGTATCGCGTTTGACACGGAGGAGGCGCAATCGTGCGCCATCCAGCCGGTCGATAGCGAATACGTTTCCTGATTATAGATTGCTGGAACTCGGCAGAGGGTTAAACTTCATCCACTCTGATGGATATTTATACGACGTGGGAGGAAGGAGGGCATTATTGTGCCTCGTTGAAACCCCCGTCGAACTCGTTATATAATATGACGTCGACATTAGGTAATTAGGAAGCGTCGCGAGCAGAGAAACGTTGTCGCTTGTCTTTCAAAAGGTTTCGCTCGTTCGTTTCACGGTTTCTCCTCGTTTCCCCTCCCCCCCCCCCTTTTTCTATCCGCGCCAACGCAGGGATACCTTTCAAACGTTATTTTTAAACCTCGCAATATTTCAGCTCGAAACTATCGAGGGCTTTTAGAAGTTGTCAGGAAAAAGCCGTCCTCCTCGCGATTCTAAATACATTTTCAAGAAAAAGATTCTCCGCTATGTGTGCACAGCGTCTTCGTGAATTCGTTTGGCAAGCGCAAGCCCGCTGGAGGAGCGAGCAGCTCGTTCCCGGCACTTACCCTTCGTCGTCCATCTCGACGGAGCATTTCCGCCCCGGTGTTTTTGCTCGTTCAAAGGGAACGGGCCTCTTAACGCCAGAGCGGAGGGAAGCAAAACGGATACAGGGCCTAAACGCAGTTACTTAAAGCACGGGACGCATCGTCGTTGACGGGGAGTATCGTTCCGACGCGAAACAAGTGCTCGCGTCGCTCGCCTTCTTCCGCAGAGCACAGAATCGCTAGTTTCCTAATTCCCCAGTAGACAGTCGACCACGGAACTTTCCTAAAACTTCTCTCCGCGTCTCGCCTTCCGTGGATCGAACACCAGCAATTTCGTAAATGAGACTGGAACGCGAAGAAACGGAGAAAAAAAGACCGGTAGTTATAAGGACGTTAAAGCGACCGTCGCGCTCTTCGTTTTTCTCCGTCCGTCGACTCTTTTTTTCTCTCTCTCTCTCTCTCTCTCTCGGCTTCGTCGTAATCTGCCATCAGGCGGACGTAACCTTCTGCGTCTCTTCTAATTCCTTCTACAGGCTCTTCCAGAGCATGTGGCCCCACTCGAGGCGTATCAGTTTCTTTCGAAAAAGCCATTCAGCAACGTGGGACAGTAGAGTGCCCTCCAAGTAACCTTCGCTTTCGAGGCAGTCGACTTGCGCGCGACACAGTCGACTCGGTAGCTCCACGCGTCGTTTCCCAAAGCGTAGAATCCTACCAGAAAGTCTCGTTTCGGGTTATGCCTGCCGTTTCGAGACACCCTGTACGTTGTTCGGTGAACCGCTTACTATGCAAAGGGGGTACGCTCATAGAATTCGATTGTGGTGTGTCGAAAGAAAAGGGGCTCCGGCGAGCGCACGAAACTCTTGTCGCCCGGCGAGAGACGGTCGAATGTCAAGCAGCGACGGCGATACGATCGAGCGGCGCGTTAAATTTTTCGTCTCGCGTATCGGGAATCGACAGCGGGCCCTCGTGTGCGTGCGTCCCCGCCGGCGCGGTTACGTCATGGAAAATGCGCGACGAAATTCAAACGCGGCGCTTTCGAGGCGAAGCCGAGGTGTGACTCTGTGTGCCAAAAAGCATGGGAACAGCGCGCGTCTCTGTCCCCCAGCTGTTACAGTTTCTACGAATCCACAGTCCTCTCTCTGTTCCCGTTCGCCTCGGAACGGCAGAGAAGAAGACTTTCCTTTCCGTGTCAGTATTACTTCTTGCATTTAGATTACGCGAGCCGCGTGTAATCGTTCCCGTCGATCGACCCGCGTTTATCGTCGCCGCTGGCCTTAAAAAGGCCCAAGGAGAGATTACGTAAGGGAACGTTGAACGCGACATCTTTTCTAGGGGAGATAAGGCGAGCAGACCCGCTCCTCCTCGCGCGGCTCTCGGTGTGCGTAGCTGGTGGTGCCCGCCCGTAGACACGTGCACGCGCGCACCCGTCCTCTCTTTTTTCCTTTTCGCGGATTCTCGGCCCTTCCCACCGAACGCTTCGGTTTAGAGTCCCTCGCGCTCCGTGCGGACGTTTCGTCTCCATTCCAGCGGCCGTTCCGGTTTAGAACCGCTCCACGCGCGTACAGTTGTACAGGCTGCTTCATAGCGCGGTGCGGGATCCTAGAGAAGGTGCTATTTCTCTAAGAAATTGAACGAAAAACGTAGGGTTTTCTGTAAAAGAACTCGCAGACATGGTCCCTCTACATTCTCGACTGATTTCGCGGAGAGTCGCTGGCTTTAGGCTCGCTCCGCGACGGGAAGCATGGAAAAGCAGAAGGAAGGAAAATGATATACGGCATGTGCGGTCGTGTTCCGGTAATTCTTTATTTAAACGTTGCGTTCAGCGAGCGATCATTATCTTTTCTTTTTCCGTGTTCCTCTCCATTCTTTTCTTCCTCCCTGCCCTCGCCCCGCACCTCCACCGTTCGCCCGCAAAAGTCTGTTGTTTGATCGTTGCGTAGCCGGCGAGAGCAAGGCATATATTTACACTGTAACGAAACGTGCTTCCTCCGCAAGCGGGTACGAGAAAAGTCTGGCATGAAATATTTTGTCCTACGTCGCGCGTAATAACGAACTTAATGCGTAAGGAGGGAGAGGGGGAGTAATGAATACCTGGCGGAGCTTCTCGGCGAGTACACGTGCGCGCATCGTGTCCGACGGAGACGAAGGAGATCAGAGGGAGAGAATAAAGAGGCGAGACGAGGGAGATAGGGAGAATCTGTGTGCTCGAACGTGCCTCGCCCTCCGCTAGAATACGGGAACGTACTTTTGTGCGTGCACGAAAGCTCGATTCACGTTCGCGCGACGGGGCGACCGATGGAGGGAGTGGGGAAGGGAGTGCGGCTAGATAAGGGACGGGAGGGGGAGGGAAAGCACAAAGTATGCCAGTTCCGAGGGCACGAAAGGAAGGAAAGGAAGGGAAAGACGGGCTTCTACCCTGTCTCTCTCTGCTCGCTCGAAACTGAACCAAATTGTCGGAGGTTTTCGCGCGAGTCCCCCTCCCCGCGGTTCGATCGGCCGGCTCGCCGTGCGTGGAATCGATCCTCGAATGAATTAAATAATCGGGCGCGTGCGACAGGACGCGCGCGCGCACACCTTTATAGTTCACTACTGTTAACTCGGCCTTAAAAACAAATGACGTAAACTGCCTCAAATTATTAATATATTAACGAGCTAGCGCCCTCGCTACTTTGACTGAATACAAAGCCTAATCTCCTGTATAATTATATATATATATATATACATACATATATATTATATTATTACTATTAAAACGGATCGCGTTGCGAGTACGCGCGCGCGCGCGATCGCGAGTTGACGCGACTGCATGTAAGGGAAGGTGGTGAGAAGGGAGAGAGGGATGCGTGTGTAGATAATGGTAGGTCGAAAGGAGAGAGAGAGAGAGAGAGTGAGATTGAAAGAGAGAATGAGTGAGAAAGATAGACGCGCAGCGCGTAGCGCATTCCTAAACGAAAAACTATTCGCGCGTCGCGAGCGCGCGTGCCCGGCTGCTGGGATTAGAGGACGCGGCATAGAGCGAGCGTATATGTATCGATCCGAGCCCGCAAACGTTCACTCCTCGTTTATCGCGATATATAGGATTTATCGGTCCGGGGGGCGGGAGAATACGGAGCGTTCCTTTCTGGTTAGAAGAGGACAGGCGAGGGGGGGGGGGAAGGTTGAAGAGTTTTAGGATCGTGGGGGACGGGCCGGGGGCGAAGAGGGGGTCGAGGCCGACGCGACGTACCGAACCGACGGGAGATCTCGTTGCTCTCGCGGGACACGAGATGCTTCGGATAAGCGAGGAGAACGCTCGAGGGTAGAGTAGAGAAAGACACGGCGAGGAGACAGAGGAACGAGTACAGAGAAGATCCGGTGAGTGAGGCAGAAGGAGAGACAGGCCAGAGAGAGCGGGAGAGAAAGATTTAGTTTTCGGCGAGGCGAGCCGAGCCGAGACGAGGGATGACAATTCGACCACCAGGCTGTACCCGGACCCTGGTGGCTCCAGGGTACGGCCAACGGATGCCTCGCCTGCGCGTGTGCGTGGACATGTGTGCGCGCGTGTGCCTCGTCTGGAAATCGTCAACCTTCCTCTCGGCTGCGGAGCTTTTTCCAGCGGGCGGGACTGGGTGGTTCCGAAGGACGCCGGTGGTTCCTTCGCTCGCGTATTATACGGGCTCGAAGAATGTACACACGACAATAAGGGATCGTGGCCGGTCGAACACGATCCATACACCCCGCCAGAGTGAAAGGGAGAGAGCGAGAGGGGAGGAGAGTTAATCGAGAAACGGACGAACTCCTACGGCTTTTATGGCCCGGCTCGTAAAGATATACCGAAGGCTTTTTCTGTGGAACCCGGGGACCCCTCCGAACGCACCCGGTCCAGGGGAGCACTGGGGAGCGGCGCGGCGCGACTCGGCTACGGAGTAGGTAGAGACGGGCCTGGGCCGCGAACAGGGCGGGAGGGCTGGGCAGGTACGCGGTTAAAGGTAAAGCTCTCCTCTCTGTTGCAAAGGGACGAGGAGCAGCAGGCGAGGCGGAGGCGAACGAGCGAGCTAAGCGAACCCGTGGCTGGTCGGCAGGTAGTTGTGCCAGAAAGCACCACCGGCCGCGTACAAAAGCGACCCGAAGCGATTTTTGATCCACGATCCTCTTCGGCTCCCAGCCGAGAGCCTGGAATTACAATGTGCGCGCCCGCGTTCCGCTTTGGCTGTGGGTGGACCACCTCCTCCTCCACTCTCTCTCTCTCTCTCTCTCTCTCTCTCTCTCTCTTTCTCTCTCTCTTCCACTCTTCTACGCGAATTTTTCTTAAATCGTCCTCACCATACCCCTGCCGGTCCAAACCCGCTGAATGATCTCTCCATCCCGCGGGGCTGAAGGGAGAGGAGGAGAGAGGAGCCGTCAGCCCCTCCGCCGAATGAAAAGCTAAGCTTAAGAAGCGCGGCGCGCACCTAACAATGACCGGTTCTCCTCTGACGCACCGAGAATTGTGCTCCGTGTACAAAAAGGAAAGGAGGGAAAGGAAGAGGCAGAGTACACCGAACGATTCGGCAAATATAACGCCGCGCTGTTTCGCGCTGCTCTTTGTACGCGCCTCGCGTACACGCACGCTCGATGCCAGCCGGTAATCCTTTGCCCCTGTAATTCGCCTCGAGTTACCGAGTCTCCGGACGCCGCTCGGCTGTATTCTTCCTCTCCATTTCTCCTCCTTCCGCGATCCAGAGCTTTTCAAACTACACCCCTTGCAGCCACTGTCCGCGTAACTCTTCCAATTGTAAATATCGGCTCATTCCGTTAAGAGTGTCCCTTCCCTTTTTTCCCCCCGCTATTATAGTACAGGTCGCTTCCAATATTTGCCCAAGTTTCTCTCTCACCGAGTCCCTCTGCGTTTAGAATGCCCCATAAATCGGTCTTTGTAATTGTAGATATTTTTAGAGCTCGACGATATTAATTTGTAAATTTTACGAGATTACCGCCGTAAAGGGTGTTGCCTTTTCCGAGGGGTAATCCTCCCTTTTTCCGAGTGTCCTCTGTTGCACAGGCTGTTGTAAAAGCGTCGGTGAAAGTCTGCTTAACCTTACAGTGCACACGTGAATTAAAATTACACCATTGCACACGTTGGGTCCAGAAATGGGCGAAATTTTTATTTAAATAAAATGTCGAATATCGAATAAAAGTTAAAGAAATTATTCGTCATGTGTCGAATAAAGTTAACTCAGATTAACGAACGAATGACGAATAATTTTTTAAAAATTTTATTCGTTATTCGAAATTTTATTTCAATAAACATTTTGCTCAACTTGGGATTCACAGAAAACATGAATATTCTGAGAAAAAAAAGTTTTAGACCGTACGTAATCTATTGCACTCAATCTTTGTTACCAAAAATATTTAATGACAAAATTAAATATTAAAAAAATATCTCTTTAACACTACAAGTCATCTGAATCTTTTTCAATGTCATGAGAACTGTTTACTTGGGCCTGCCAGGCCCCACTGTAGGGTTAATTGGATAATAGAACTCGTAAAACGATAGCAGAGGGACAGTGGTTTACGATATTCGAGGGAATCGTTCGCAAAGGACTCGCCGAGGATCGCCAAGCTTGGACACTTTCCCAGTTTCTCTTAGGCGACGATGAACCGTGCACATATGGGCGAAGCCAATCTTTCCACGATCCCTCCTACTGTTAAACGCGGCTCCGCGTCAACCGAAGCCTTAAGTGCTTCGTCATCAAAGTCCACCGGCTGCCGCGATCTCTCGGTTCGTCAGACGGATCGAACTTTACCCTTGTTTCTCGCCTTTCAAACGTCTCCTCCGTATACCTGGCAAAACCACCCCTCCGCGGCAATCAGCGGCATTGTTCCCTCTCTCCACGCACGTTCTCCCGTGGACCTTGTTTCTGAAACTACTCGCCGGTTCCCCTTCGCGAACACTCTTCCCCGAGATTGAAGCGAACTGCAGCGTTAACTTCTCCTTCCAGCTGGAGGAGCACGGACGATTTATCTTGGATATTTCGCGATCTGCCTCTCTACTTAAACGATCTTTCAATTTCCCACCGGTACACGCTTTAATCGACTTGGCTGAACAGTGGCGCACCCAGAGGGGGGGCCCAAGGCACCCCCAAAGAAGGGGCTTTGTAAAAAGAAAACAAAAACTGGATTTTATTCTTTAAATAAATTTTACTAATTAATATTACTATTATTAGGACTTTATTACTCCTTAAATGGAAGATATGATACATGTAGAGATAGTAAAATTAGAGTAAAGGCAATGCAGCAGTAGGGACTTAATAAGCCTAACCTTAGATTACCTAATGAATTTTATTAAATTTGCATTAAAAATATTTTCATCCCTGTTCAACTCGGTTACCCCCAAGATTAAATCCTGAGTGCGTCACAATGTTTCTGAATCGGTCCAAGCGTTCACACATTTCGCAAGAAGCAACATTGTTCGCGGAACGGGCGAACTCGGCACGGCACCGACGCCCGGGTGGCTTACGTAAAATCGTTTCGAATGTAGATCGCGTCGAGGACGGTCGTTCTGCGCGCTAGGGGTTGTCGATCTTTCGATAGTCGAGGGGGAGATAGCGGGAGGGCAGGGAGAAAAACAGGGCGGGAAAAGGGGACGTTGGGCAGGAGCGAGGGGGAGAGGCAGGGAAGCTGAATTCTGGATAGCACCGACCATAAAGAGGAGAGACGTCCATGTGTCACGAACGTCAGGATATTATGGCTTACTGTCTATGGATAGTCCCGACGATTTGAAACGATGGACCACGCCCAAAGGCCTGCCATCTCTGGCTTCGACCAAACTCGCTCCCTCTCTCCCTCTCTCTCTCTCTCTATCTCTCTCTCTCTCTGTCTCTCTTCTCTCTGCCCGTGCATGTGTCTGTGGACGATCGATCTCTCCTGGTTCCTCGCGACAAGCTGGCAAAAATTACCACCGGCAAAAGTCGAGCCACGAAACGGGACAGCCGAATACGCCCCTGGCTGGAACGACCCGAGGCCTCTCTGGCCAATCGATAACCACCTCTGCCGCCTCTATACTCTATCGTTTGACAGCCTCCTAGACGCTCTTTCCTCGCGCTATCATTTCCCTCTTCCTTTTCCCTATCTCCGCCAGCCCGCCGCGCCTCCTTTCCTCCTTTTCTTTCCTCTTCCTCCCTCGCCTCCCCTCTCCGACTCCCCTCTCCCCCCCCCCCGCCCCCGTTTCCTCCCCTGCCGGTCTTTTGCGCCAAGTAGAGCGGTCCTCGATAGCCCCGTGACTCGATAAAGCCAGAGGAAACGGCCGCTTTTTGCGCCAGCACCGCGCGATCGATTCGCCGAACGAGGCGATTCCTCCGCCGGCCACGTGCTCGCTCCCTCGTCGCGGCTTCCGCGTCACCTCGATCCGTCACCGCGGAACCGTGGTCCGCGCCATGGCCACCGCCGTTACCGCGTCGATTATTGGCAAACGTTCCGCGTATCTGTGCGGCAACGTCTCCTTGAAATCGTCGCGAATCGCCCCGGCCGCGCCCGCGAAACCAATGAAACGAGCTGACGACTGCACCCGCGAAAGCTTACAACAGCCCCGCCGCATTGTGGACCAATCTCCCGGCTGTCGCTCGCCCGAGGTTTCGGTCGCGGCGGAGAAAAGGGGGACAGTTGTAAAAACAAGCTTCTGGGAGGAGATCCCCGATGCGTCGGGGCATTATCGGGTTGGCCAGGTTTTCCAGCAGATCTGCACCTGCTGTCCGGCTCTTCAACCTCTCGAACTATTCGTTGATTTAGGGCCTAGATCTTGGGCCCCCGAGCCCCGGACAGATCCGGTTACCATTATTCAAAGCTTGCAGGCGTAGGTGTCCCTGTCGAAATTCTTTCCCAACGACGAAGCTCGCAGTGCCAGCGAAATATTCACCGAGCCTTGAAAGGAATAGCGCGCAGTCAGTGCTCGGTAAACAGATTCCCCGAAAAAGACGGGCCGCGCTAACGATCTATAGCGGGCCTCGTCAGCCGTGGAAAGGTGCGCGCGGAGAAAGAATTCGGGGCCGCCGCGCGACGGGAAGCAGCCGCGAAGCCATCACGGCCGGCGAATCTCCTTTCCGTCGGTTCCGCTGATTAGGTAACGTTTCCAATTGCTTCGGGAGTGGCCATTATCCGTTCGTTAGCGTTATTCGCCTCGCTCGGTCGTTCGCCAATGCCCCGGGCGTTCTCTTCGCCGCCTCGCGTGGCCGTCGTCCACGCATCTCGCGAAACATCCCGCGGCCTCCTCCGTCGGCGCCCCGGCGACGGCGCCCCCCGCCGCTCCTCGGCTATCGAACGGCCCCGGGCGGGCGGGGTGAGCCTAGCTAACCGACTAAACTACTATTGTATATTATCGAAAGCAAAGAAAAAACCGCAAAAAAAAAAAGAACACGCAAGAAGAACATTACCTACGCATTTAAGGATAATGTACAAGTCTCTAGTGTGATACATTTCTACGCTTATTCTCTAAACTGTAGTCACGAAGTCTAAGGTAAAAGAAAAAGGGAGCGAAAAATGGAAAAAAAGTGGACGCCTCGTTGTGGTTTGTAACGCGCGGATAACGAGAGAAAACTGTAGCCTCTGTAATAGTAATAAAGGGGGAGGGGGGGGGGGGAGAGAGAGAGAGAGAGAGAGAGACGGAGACGTTGCGATCAGAATCCGCTTAGGCTGACTTAAAAGAGCGAAGCTAACGAGAGGGAAGGAGCGCTATAAGGCGACCGCGGAGAAATGGAATTGTCCGGCGGCAGACGTCCTAATTAATCCCGAGAAAGGAAGAAAGGAATGGGAACGGTGAAATTTGTAAGCGAGCGCTAAATACATACCCCGTTCGACTCGAGAGGGTGGGTTGGGTGGGGGGGGGGGGCGGGGGGAGGGCAGGGGGTGAGAATAAGAAAATGAAAGCACTGGATGATAATAAGGTGAATGGGGGAGAGACGCGAGGTGATCTCTCGCGGATCCAAGGAATCGGATGGATGGATGCGTGGATCCGGATGAATGGATGATTATTTCGAAGACACGTGTGTGGGGTCGATCGATTCGTCGAGACGTGTGTGCATGTGTGAGTCTACGCGCAGAGTATTCGAGGATGATATAGTGTTCGGCATGTACATAATTCTGTATATACGAACGAATCACTGACTGTACAATACCACCCAAATATATTTATATTTCATGTTAAAACAACCTCGATACGATTCATTTCTCGTCTAAGGTACGTCGCTCGAGCAGATTCTTTCCGCCGCGAGTTTTCAACGCGGAAGAATCGATGCCTCCTGTGCAGGCGGCGAATGAAACTGTGGAGTTTTATGAATAAAAGCTATTTGTCGAACTTTTGAGTTTTAGATCGTTTCTTTTCTGGATTAAGGTAACTTTGTATATTGATAGTTTGATTCTGTTGTAACAGTTCGGTTTTAACAGTTATTTTATTTTATTTAGTTAGTATTATTTAAGAAATTGGGAGCAGGATAAATGAAGGGTAAGGGGGAAAACAGGCAATGTCCATTTTTCGTGATTTTGCGATTTATAGCATATTTTGTGGTTGACAACTGGGACTACAGAACTGCCGAACCGTGAGAGTTATAAAGTTCAAACACCCCTGTCAGCTATTGTTAAAGATTTGATGTACTGGTTAAAAACAGAAAATGTCCACTCTGCACTGAAACAAAATACGGAATGTCCTCACTCTTTGCCTAAGCATAAGCTTCTGTCGTCAAGGTAAAAAAATTAATTATTTAAGAAGAAAATTAAATTCATTGAACCTTGCTTCTTTACTGGTGGACTAAAGTATTAAAATTTAATTTTCTCGATAGCGCTGTTTTGTGACATTCCCTGTTTTCCCCTTAATCTTCAAATATAGAAGAGAAGGCACATTGTGATTTTTATATAATTATTTTCACCGAACGGTTTAAGGTTTCAACATCGGATCTATCCACCCCCGAACTTCAACTTTTTCACAGCAGAATAAACGTTCCTCTTTAACCAGACCTCTTTTCTACTTTCAAGAAAATCAAAGCTTCTCATTTACACAAAAGCGTATGCATTTCACTGCATTTTACAACAGTTTTCTCGGAACAGAAAAGATTAAAGACACAAAATGACAATTATTTAATAATTAATTCAAAATTCTAACAGTTTCATTCGACCCCTGAATCCACCCCGTTTGAATCCACGGCAGCTTGACCCGCTTAAATATCTTTGAAAGTAATGGGTACCCAGCGCGACGCTTTGATACGTGTCTGTTCATTTTCAATGTAGACTTGTCGGAAAAAAAGTCTGACTGGCGTAATCTCTCCTTGAGAGTTCCACACGCCTCGGCAAAGAGCACGAAAGAAAGACAGGCCTGTGCCTCTGCTATCGATGAGCTGGAAGGGAAACAGGAGGGAGAGGCGAGGCGGCTGTAACAGTGATTTTCAGTGAACTTGAATCGACAGATTTTACTAACGGCAATATGACGCGTGCGTATCGTCAAGGAGAACCAGTCCACCCGGCTCCGCGGCGTGCGTACCCGCAGTTTAATGATCACCGGGACTCCTTTTATTTTCGTTGCAACGCTGTCTCTTCCGTTTTCCTTATTCCGCCGATTGCGTAATCCGCGCGCCAAATAAATTACGCACGACTGCTGTCGCGCTCCCAGGACACTGGAACGTAGCTACATACTTTCCATTCTGCAACCCTTTCATGGTAAGGCTGCCTGCAAGGTCTGCGAAACGTTTCAAAATCTCCAGGAACATCAGCTTTAAACTTTAATCGATCAGATTCGGCTCGTTTTGAATTTTATCAGAAAAATGGCCCCAGCTTTTTAAACCTCCGAACGCGCGTGACACACCTCCCCGATTCGAACTGGATAAGCCCGCGCGCGAACGGTGCGCGGCCTACGGGCGCACAATGAAACGCAGGAACCGCGCTTCCTGGTGCCATTTCAGCTTTTGTGCCGTCGCGTTGTGCTCCTTTTTTTTCCCCCGCGTCGCGACGTTTCATTCTATTTAACATTCCTACGGGTCGGCACACGGCCATTGTTTCTTTCCGGTGCACCCCGCCCCCGCCGATAATGCGTCCGCGCGGTGACATTTCGCGGAAACGGTTTCTGGAAGTATCGGCGATTAAACGCGCGCCACGGCCCGGCGCAAACACGATGACTCTACGATTCTTTGTTATTCATGATATTCCGGCGAACGCGCCGCTTCCCGTAGTATAGTTGCCGTGACGTCATTAGTCTTCTATTGTATTCGATGACACGCTCGCAGCCGGGCTCGATATATGGAATTATAGTTGCCTCGGGAATTACGGGCCTGGGCCGCGCGCGCGTACGTGCGCGCGAGCCTCCTCGCCAGCCTTCGGAGAATTCCCTTCCCACGAGGGTAGGCGCGCAGGCGGCTCCTGTTACCGATTTGGCTCGAATTTTCCGTACAGTTACCGGCACGCCATGCGCGACGCTGCGGCGGCTCCGCTTAGATTTTCGTGGGAACGCCGAAGTCGCGAGTTTTATCTGCCCGCACGGAAGCACGAGGTCGTAAATATAAGAGAAGAGCGCGACACGGCGACAGCGCGGCCGAGCGTGCATCCGAGAAAATAGAAATCGTCGCGTGAAAGATTCATACCCCCTCCGGGCGCCGAGCGTCTTCTGGCCGCGCTGTCAGACCGATTCACGTGGCGACGGAATCGAAGCCGAGCTCGCGATGCACACGCGCGCGCGAGTTTCAAGCGTCGCGTCATCGATCGCCTCCTTAAATGAAAAGAAGTCCGGTTCGATTGCATCTCCGAGCACGACGAAGATACGCGCGGAGCTAGGCGCGCGGGCACGTCGATATTCCCGAGCCGCAAATTTTCGCATGCCCCTGCGATTTCCTTTTAGCGCGCCGCCAGTTGCCACGCCACGCTCTCCGGTAGGTATGCCTGGCCTCGCTAACTTGCCCGCCTCACGGGCGAAACAGCGGCGTCCTTTTTTTCTATTGACAAATTCTTGCAAAACACTTGGCGAGTCCACGCAAAACGCGCGAGGGTGCGCGATTCTGGGAACGTGCTTTCACAGCGCTGGACGGTTTCCTGGAGGCGCCCCGTCGTCCTACGCCGCTGTGCCGAGACCTGCACGCGGAATCTGCACGGGATATTGAATCGCGATCGGGTAAGTGACGCGAATAGACACGGGAATGAATGGAAGGGCTTCTTGGATAGCTTCCACGAAACGAAAGTTTTCTCGGCCCTTTAGATCGAGAATGCCCCCGTCGGTATTCTGGACGCGTTACGCCAATGCACAGGCCTCGTATACAGGACCCACATGGAACCAGTGAAAAGGATAAGCGTAAGGGTCTTGGGTAGAGCCGAGTCGCTGAGCTCGCAGTCGGCCAGCGATTCGAATAATGCTCCAGGTAAGCCAAGTGTCAATTCTTTCGCAGGTCCTACGGCTCAAGCGCGGCCGTAGGCTTGTCAGAATCAGTCGGCATTCAGAAGAGAAGGTGGCCAGATGTTCCCCTGAAACGTTCGAAAGAGAAGCGAGCATTACGGCCGACTACGAAGTCCTAATGAATTCGGGGTCTGTCCTTCTCTCGCGTTTCAATCGATATCGAGAGGCCGAAGACACAATGCACAATCGGTCCTTTGACGGCGAATATGTAACTCCATAGAGGGGTCGGAAATAAACGGCAGCGGAATAAATAAAGACAGTCTATTAATCTCCCCGTTCCGCGAAATCACTGGAATCCCACTGAACGCGTGCTTTCAGCGAAAGTTTCCAGCTACTTTTTCTTTTTGCATTGGCTTTTAACCTCCCGCTATTGACATTGGCATTGACCTTGCGTGAAGAGGTTGCGCTTTCGCATCGACTCGAAACGAAGTCCCGAACTCCGTGCAATTAGTTCTTTCCACTGTTTCCCCGTCCACACTCGCTGCTCTCTGCGATACGATCGCGTAGGAATATCGTGGCACAAGTAAAAGCAGCACTTTTCAGAACCGTCGAGAGGAAACCGTTCCTTGAAAGGGAATCCCTTAGGCACGATTTTAGGAGCGGTCGGAAGGAGCATAAATTAAAGGCCCGAATGTACAGCTGTCACGATTGTGGAAGAATAATGACAATCGATTATCCACCGACGAATAATAAGTTTCAGGATTACGTCGATAAGCCGCTTGTCCGCCCTGGTCCTGCAGGATTTCGGCAGGGTAAAGGCTGGATCGTTGACCGCTTCAAATTCGTATATTCCGTTTTGTAACTAGCTCCAGTGTTGAAATACTTCCTAGAAATGCAGCGATCGTATTGGGTGGCAGCAAGCCTATGCCATTCGTTGAGAACTTGGCTTCAAGGCTTTTGTAGATACTAATTTTGTAAAGACGAACAGTTTGTATTTACTGATAGAGCGACTCTATTATTATTGCTGATTAAAAGTATAGTTCGGTAATCATAGTAGCTGGAGTTAAAGATCGCGACGACGAACGATCGCAGCGCCATCTGTTCGTCGTAAAAGGTGTTGTCTGCTTTTTCCATCATGAAGGCATGAATGAAACGCCGCAAAGTGCATTGCATTAAAGTTCGACGATAAGTGCAGTTTTAAGTTCTTAACTATTAAATGTGAGTCGCGAGTCAGCGTTCTGTGTACTATGTATTACTTAGACGTTTCTCTGTTAGTACATTCAATCACTTTTAAACATCCCTATCCGCGCACATGTAACCTAACCTACATTCACCGAAGGCCCGATATAGGTTAAATTCGAAGCGAAAAAGGATCGGCGAATATTTGCCCGATTGAATCATCGTTATCCGTCAGAATCCCGGATGACAACTTTCGTTTCCTTTGGGACTTAAACCAACGGTTCATGATAGACGATATTATCATTCCATCTTAGTCATTGCTCGATTCGTAATCTGATGAAATGGTTCTTCATTTCCGAACATTGTACGCTGCATTTCGTTCACGCTAGTTGTCACTTGTTTCTCCGGTAATTTCGTAAATGGCTGCGATCATTACGTCACTTATCCGTTAGAAAAACTATTCGTCGGATCGATCGAAAGTATTGCCGTGCTCTTACGACGCGATAGCGAGATAAGATTATAGGTGGGATACATTATTTCGTTGTTTCCAGAGAGCTGCCGCAGAAACCGAATACCGATATATCGGACGTCTATTTAAAGAAGAACATCCTTCAATCCCTAAGAAAATTATTCGGCGAAGAGGGAGCTAAGCGTACCATCGATATTCTGAAGTACGATCCGAAGGAGCACAGATTCGTTCTGCGGTGCGCAGACGACTGCTACGTACGTTTAAGGGCGGCCTTAACTCTTGCCGAAAGATACGAAGGTGAACAGTGCACGTATATTATCCACCGTACCTCGCCTAATTTATTATCGTTTACCGCTGATAGCAGAAATTATCAGCATTAAAGTTATAAAGCTGTAGAGCAAGTCGAGCTTAGGGGAAAATTTAGTGTAATTCGTTTGTGCCTTTTATTCCCGAGGGAGAGGTCATACATTTTTTGTATGTTTGTATCAATCGATCGATTATGCCACTAATTCGTAAGGAGGGTAAAGACACGATAATATTTGCGTCGAAAGAGGACCACGCGACACCTAGTAAAATAGATCTTCCAGAGCCAGAGCCGAGCCCCGGTCTCTTGTTACCCAATGGCGATATCAACTGGAATTGCCCTTGCCTCGGTGGCATGGCCACTGGACCGTGCGGCTTGGAATTCAGGGAAGCTTTCTCTTGCTTCCACTATTCCACCGCAGACCCGAAAGGTTCAGACTGCTACGAAGCGTTTAAAACAATGCAGGTGTGCATGACCCAGTATCCGGCGCTGTACGGGCACAAAGACTCGAACCTAGACGATTTCGAGGAGGACATGGACCCGAGCAACCAGAACGATAAAGATTCCCAGGCAGCTGATAAAATCACCAGTACAAGAGGTCCGTCAGAATCGAAAAGGGAAGAAAGGTCGAACGCTCCGAGCAGCAAAAAGGAGCTAGAACGAACAAACGTCAATTGAACATTTGTTGTTTCGTGGATGAGCAAATAACAATGCAGTGCAGTCGCATTGCGAGTCACCTAGATCAAATTTTTACCGGGACTTACGACAGGATCTCTGTAGTCCTTGCAAGGAATAGGTTGTGTGGAAAAGCATGTTTGAAGAAAATAAAGTATTCATAAATATTGTTCTACCGCTATGTACATTCTTCACCTTCCGCAACGTCGTGAAAGACAATGTTTGCGTTAGGATTGCTAGCTGATTGTGCGTAAATACCAAGCCACCCTTAACACGATTACTCGCGTGTCCACGAATTCGATTAGTCTGTACGAAACATAACATCGCGCGCCCTGATCAATAAATACTTGCTCGACTCGACGGACGAAGCTTTTTTTCTGCGGCACCACGACACGCAGTTTGAATGGGAAAGATTTTTTTTTGTTTTTCTTCTCGTTGCGTTATCGGGTGTTGAAACGTCCTACTTGTTCGTCGCGCGACGAGCTGGTTGACGTCACGGCCGTTCGATGGCGGTGGCTGCGGGGCAGATAGAACGAAAGCGGCGTGACGTCGCGGCGGGTCCCCCTTCTTCGGACGCTCGGTCTCGTGTATACAACCCCGCCAACTCGCCGCGAGTCGTTTACCACCACTACCATCGTAAACTAGTCGCACTACCACTACCAGCCGCTCACCATCGTCCTCGTCGTCACACCATGAGTTTGGCGTTCGCGAAGCGTACTTCGTACGGACGTCTGTAGACAGAACGATGTGTTTTCGTACCGAAACGGTCGCAGCAGAGCCGAAGTGAGCAGATGCGACGTCGCGTTACCGCGTAGTGGCCGAGACCGTATGTTGGTGCATCGATTTCGATAAAGTGCGAGAAAGAGACCGCGCGCCAGCCCGCGCGAGCAAAGTACGGGAGACAGAGACAACAAACTCAGGAACGGGAATTATCGTGACGAGGCAAGGCGGAGGGTACACGCTGGATACGTTCCTTGGCAGTGACCGAGAGCGTCTCGCGGTGTGGTACCGTCTCGAAACCTTTCCGTCGAGATTTCCGCTTCGCCATGGAGGTGCAGAAGAAGGAGAAGAAGCACAAGGAGAAAAGAAGGTGAGTGAATAGTGCCCCGCGAGTTCGCAAGCTCAGCGCGCCCGTATGGACGTTGTGCCGCGTACTGCGTCGCGTTTCCTATGATTTTCCGTAACTTCGAGCGTCCCATTGCGCACGATATTCCACGTTATCTCATTAGCGTGATCGTTCCTCAACATTGTTTAGGTCCCCCAGAATTCACTGGCACCATCAAGAAACGAGTTCTGCGTTCCGCGCGCGCGCACGTCGCGCGCTTATATATATATATATATATGCGTGAGCAAGTGAGTGCGTGTTTGACGCAATCGCGTTTCCTCCGAGTTGGATGGCTCTCTATATCCCTCTCTCTCTCGCTCTCTCTCTCTCTCTCTCTCTCTTTTTCTCTCTCTATCGCTATCTCCTCGTTACTCTAACGCTACCTCTGTCTCTCTTTCCCCAATCGCTGTTTTCTTTTCCCTCCCTCGCTCCCCCCCCCCCCCCCCCCCCATTACACGACGATCTCTCTTATGCCTCTTCTCTCTAATATGTAATTCGGTCTCTCCCCGCTCGCTCTTCAGCTACGCGTTCGCGCGTGTGCGTGACACGAGGAAGGAAAAATACCGTAATTTGCGTGTCCCGGGAAATGCGGCGACAAATCACCGAATTGCTTCCAACGCGGTGTGCTTTGTCAAGCCCGTGTTATATTAGTAATGCCACGAGCGATCTCCCTTTCCTTTCTTTCGAACGGGGCGCCATTCGAATGGTGATGGATGCACGCGAGACAGTCCCGTCATTGCATTTGACACAGATGTCCTCGCGATACCGAGTTCCTTTGGGATAATTCCATTCTAAGGCCAAAGAGCGAGCTCCGCTTTTGCCGCGTATGCCCGCATGACAAACAAGAATGCACCGTGGCCAATCGTACTCTGTACTTGTTTTTCTCGCTTTTTTCCTCTCCTCGCTCTGCGCTCATTCTAACGCCAACGCCGAAACACGCTCCTCCGAGCGATGCCTGCCCCGCTGTGTAACCGCCGCTAGAAACACTCCACGCCACCATAACCTAAAAACCTTGCGCAGGATAGAAAGCAACTGTAGCAACCGTGTATACATTTTCGCCGCTCGGAACTTCTAAGAATTTCGGGCGGGGACCTGTGCACGCGCGCGGTAGGCGTTTCTTTGCAGATGTGTCGTAAAAAAAAATAGTCCTTTTCTCGAAGCTACTGAAATTCAGATAAATCGGGAGCGTGACGGCGTTACGCGCGCCGTGTACATATGTTAATTTGGTCGCATAATCAGAGACCACAGAGATAAAGACCTCCTCGACGCAATTTCGCCACATGTATATCGCAGCACGGCCTATATCCTTTTTCCAGGAATACTTTTTTGTGGCCTGCTTAATGGGGCGCCAACGAACAAATCAATTTTTATCGATCGATGAACGATTAAATTGTTTCTTAACGATCGTTGCACAAAGAGCAACGGTTATCGTATATCGGCTGTCGTGGCGGGAGGAAAGTGCATTTATACGTGCGCTTATAGCGTTTAACGAGTGTGTTCATAATTAAATGTCACGCCGGGAGTGACATTACGCTAATCTGTAATTACCGTGGTAACGCGTTGATGCAAGTATACGCGAAAAGAAGGGAGAACTCTCTCTGCTTCGGGCGAAACATGTACGGATGCCTCCTCTTCCCTTACTCGAGATATGGAGACACGCATACATTGACAGGATCGCTCGGTATGGACGCTGGACGGGCAATGACGTCCCGACCTTCTGGAAACTTTCTTTTCCAAATTACTCCCATACATTAACAGGGTGTTTGTCCCTTCGGGGAATCACGCAATCTGAACGCGTACTCCTCCAACGCCCCGTCAGGGCCATCTCGAGGCATATTCAGGTCACTTAGCGTTGCATGGGGACGATTAAAGTCCTCCGAGCGCTTACAAGCGTTCGCTAAGCAGACGCGTGCGGCGGACGCCTATGCGCGTTCTATGCAATGCTTAATAAATGCCACTATAGGATTTCCGCACATGTAATTAAGTTTAATTTTTCTTCTTAGGCTTGCGCGTATACATAAATTCCCTTGTAACTTAGCTCGTTTATACACTCTGTTGATACCTAGTAACACTTTCTTATCATTCCTTTGCTACCGAAGTCAAGTCAAAAAATGAAGATAAACAAACAAGTCTTTAACATGCGGGTCACGCGTATGGGTGTAGCGTGACCTCGATTTGCAGTCGTTTGGCTCGACAATTAACCGAACGAAAGAAGTTAAACATCAAGTTACTTTTATTGTAACAACACCGGCGGCTCGCACGGAGAGATGTTCAACATTCTCCATTCATCTATTCATCGCGTACTTTCAGTTTGCCCGCTATCTTACAATCGCCTCTGACACAGGGCCACCCGTACTATAATATATAGTACTGTACTATATTTTTGTCTAGCGTACTGTTAGAAAAAGATATACAGTCGAACCTCGATAAATCGAAAATTTTCTTCATTTCCTTCCGCTCCGGTGTCAACACCTCTGCAGCTCGAAATAAAACTTCCTTAACTCGAGCTATGTACATTTTACATGTTAAATTATGTATTTCACCTCTACGACTCGAATTTAGAAGAACTCCGACCTCTACAAGTCGAAGTTTATTTCTACATATGTATTAGGAAATTTCGTAAAAAGACTTCAAAATATTGAGGAAAGTGTTTTCTATGCATTATTCACGATTGCAAATGCTATTGATTTTCAATACACTAAAATACTAGCACAAAGCAAAAACACAATTTTTTTTACATATGTAATGAAGAGTAATATTTCGAGCATAAAATGTGTTTTATAATTATTATATATGTAAGGATATAGCGACGTGCGTTACGAAAAGTAGCACGTTTCGTTTTTCTTACGAAAAACAGTAGGTTTCAGTTTGCCACGTAAAGAAGCACACTCCATCGTTTCTGACGAATATTACCGCGTTTGACCTTCCGCCGCGAAGACTAACATATTTGACTGCTTCGCCACGAAGAATAGTATATTTGGGAATTTGCGGCGAAAACTAACATATTATCCGATTTGGCCACGAAGAATAGCACGTTTTGGATTATACTGCAGAATGCAGAAACTATCACGTTTCAGTGCGTGGTCAGTTTAAAAGAATTCAACTGTTGAAAATATTGTTTAATAAATAATAATTCCATCTAATCTCCAATAGACAACACATATGAAAATTTTAATCTACATAATTTAAGTACTGTATTTGTTTTTGTTGCCAACCATTCAAATTTGCTTCTTTTCATCGCTACAAATGGTAAGTACATGCTACTTGTCGTGACAAATCACTCAAACGTGTTAGTTTTCGCAGCGAAAACCGAAACGTGATATTTTTCGTAACAACGAAGACAAACGTGCTGCTTTTCGTAAGAAAATTGAAGCGTGCTACTTTTTGTAACGCACGTCGATATGTAGTACATAGATTGTAGGTATATTTGATTATAGGTATACAATAAACAATTGACCTTTAAAACCTGAATTTGTCTTGCTTTACAGCTTCACAAGTCGAAAAATTAACAGTCGTATAAAGCCTCTATAATTCGAAGTTTTTCGTTTGTTGCGCCTCTCTTACTCGAAAACTCGATAAACCGAAACCTCTAGACTTCGAAGATTTTTTCCCTTCCTTTGAGATTTGAGTTATCGCGGTTCGACCGTAGTACGTAAAAATATTATATTTTAAATAATATATTATTTTTTTATTCTATGAGCAGGAATTCCTCAGAGAGGATTTTTCCTATAATAAATACGAAGTGGCGGGAAGAGAGAAATAGAACTGGTCTATCCTCATAAAAAATGAGCTCCTTATATAAGTTAATTAGGTCTATCATATATTTGTTACAGACGATAAGTTAATTAATAACGCAAAATGCACAAGAAAATATACATTTAAAAATGAAAAGTACTATATTTTTTTACATTGTACTATCTTTTTCACCACATTTGGCCGTAAAGTACCTACTGTATTTCCCCGCAAAACAGTTGACAACCCTACCCGTCCACCAAAAGTACACTTAGGTCCCTCGCCGGTACTTTTGCCCTATTCAAACAGCGATTTCAATTCTGCCTACTCATTTGTCCGTGATAATTCCTCGTATCGAGACAATTAAGGAGCTCGCAAAACATGTGTGCATAGGCGGATAAGATAGGTCGTCGCAGCTCCGCTCGTTAATCATCGATTAGTATTCTAACGATCTTCCTTCCACGTCCAGATGCCGAACGTCACAACTCAACATTCTGGCGGTACCATTTTTCGGCACGACGACCATTCGCGACGCACGAGGAGTCATGTGTTTTTTTCCAAGGCTGTCCTCGGTCCCCCTGTACGTTTCCACTGGACGTCGAGTCGTCGAGATCCCCCAAGGATGCACCGAACGCGTATCTGAAACATTTATGACGCTCCTCGTCGTTTGGCCGTTTCGCAAACGAACGTGCTCCAAAGGCACTCGGCTGGAATCGTAGCAAGCAGGTCCCATTTCCTCGTTCGCTCTAGCGATCGCAGAGTCGATCAAGGCCGCGATCCATGGAAGGAACGATCTACGGAGGCACGTGTCGCGGCCGGGCCATTGCGAAATCGAGAAACCGTGAAATTCGAACGTAGTTTCGCTGTGGAGCGGGCGCTTCGGCTCGAATCGGTATTTATCTGGATCGAGGGGACATTTTGAGGGGTCGGGCCTTGAATTTCAATCGCGTGGGGCCCTTTCATGCGGATAGGAGTGAAACTGTATCAGAGGTGGTTCGTTGAGATGAGCATTAGTCATTCTGCGATCGTTGCCAAAGTGAGAAGGACGGGTGAAGCGGGACCCGCATGTGTACGGGGTGATGTCGCAAAGCCCGTCTCGCTGTTCCAGTGAATTGGAACTTATTTTTAGAACGGAACCCTGGTTGCGATGGAAAGTGGATTTTGTGCGATCGTTCGGAACGATCGAGCTAATGACTGGACGGAGAAGAAAGAGCGGCGTAGATAATGGGCTGTCGCACAAAAGGTGTAACGATCATTGTTCGATTTTCTTATCCTTAGAACTGAGTCATTCAGAGCACTTCAAAACCCCAGCTGGTCTACGTCATTTACAAATTAATTCACTAAATCAGTGTTTCCCAACCTTTTATGCTTCACGTATCCCCTGGAAGTGTGTAGGTATATCTACATATAACTGGCGTACCCTTTGTATAGATATAAAATGAATCCGTTACCCGGTTTCACCTGTGAACTATTTATGATGTTTGCAAAATAAAAAAACCTATAGAAATAGCCAATAATCTATTCTAGGATGTATGTAATGTATATTCAAAATTTAATTGAAATCCATTCAGTCGTTTAGGCGTGAAAGAAGGACAAACAAACAGACGTTTCACTTTTATATGTTAGTAGGGATATATAGGGAGAGTCAGACTTGGTTTCTGGGTTTAATACTGAATATTTTCGAGGGCCATTTATTTTCATTTTCATAGCTGAATATTTAAGAATTGTTTTTATAAGATTTTTAATTTCATTAATATTTATAATATTTCAATTGAAATCATTTCAATTTATAATTGCTTGATTATATCATATTTTATTAATTATTTGAATACATCTCGAATTTGATATGATGAATTGATATATATATATATATATATGTTGATTTTTTTTTAACGTTTTAGTTTATTTAGTCCTTATTTTTGGGGTAAAATTATATTTACAATTAATTGCTAAAGTTAATAGAAAGTATCATTTATTAATTCATTAACTAATTTTTATAAATTAATCTATCTCAATAATTATTTAGATTTGAGTTGATTAAGAAATATGAAGAATATAAAATTGTAAAAATTTGTCTTAATTCTTTCTAGGAGTGTTCGATATGTTTTCCCCCTGATCAAATTAGTAAAGTAAATGTTACGTTAATAAATAGTGACGTTCGTGATCAAAATATAATTTGATTTGTTGCGTAAAATTTTATTGTGTAATAAATTTTATATATATACATTAAGTTTTGTATTCATAAATTACATATATCGATACACACGAAGAATTATATAAACAATTTAACATTTCCGGGAACACAGGATGGCACTATCTCTCAGATACTAGATCCAGCTACTTCTGAGCTCTCACGGCGTACGCCCAAAATTTTTACCACATACCCCACGTTTGAAAACACTACACTATATACCATTCCATCTAAGAGCAGACCTACGCCCCTACCGATTTGCGACCGATCTGCGCAGCTTCCTACCAATCAACAGTACCTATATCCCGGCGCAGAACAAGTCTACTCTTAAGTGAAATGCAGTATAAACTATTCTTTATTATATGATTTACCTCGCCTCCCTAGCAAACACGCTCAAACAAGGAAATACGTGTCCACAGCTCCTACGTCTCGCAATTGCTCTCCAGACTTCATTGTAATGTAGCCACATCACAAGAGGAGGGCCCAGCAAGCAGGGGGAGGGTGTGAATGCGTGCCGAAAGATTAAATGTGATTCGTATAGTAATCAGAAGCTGAAAGAATTGGTGGTCGTATCGGACGATATGGAATATCGTTATCGTCGCGAGATACCCATCGTCCCAAGTGCGCGAGACAAGAAGCCTTCTCCGTTTCGACTTTAGTATCGCGCGAACCGTCGAGCCGGAGATTCTACCTCGACCAGAGAAAAGCCCACTTTGGAACCTGGGCTTGCACCAGAGACGAAGCATGAGTTGCGCGTGGAGAAGTACCTGCAGGGAACAGTATTCACTGATCGTCGGCGCCGGTTCCGTCCCGGCGAACGCCCGTCGCAGCCACGATCACCGTTTCTAGCCGACCATACGCTGGATCGCGGTCAATCGGTTTGACAACACAGCGAGATAACGCCTCGATCTTTGGAAGCAGAGAAGGACGGTGGGAAGATATCCCGAGGTACTCGGCCGACGAGCGAACGGATTGGGTCCTCGAGCGTAGAGAAAGAGAGACTCGGAGAAAGAAGAGAGACAGAGTGACGAAGGACGAGAGACGCCTGGCCACGCGGGCCGAACGTGGTTCCACGATACCTATAAAAAGAACTCGGCGCGGAGGGGGGGGGGGGGGGGCCAGCGAAAGGGAGTGAAAGAAAAAAAAGGAAGCCGAAGGTGGGGTCGAGTAAAATCGGGGGCAGAGTTTTATTTGTCGTGGCGAGTAACGGGAAGAGACGACGGCGCGGCGCCACGGCGTTTCACGCTTAGAGGCTGCGCGGGATTCCAGACAGCTGGGGGATCGTAGGAGAAAAAGGACCACGGGGAAGGAACGATGACCGCGACGCGCGTGCAGCCGATCGACCGGCTGCCCGATAACGAGCCGGGTCGTTGCACCGATTGGATCGGTAGACAGTCGGAGTACGCGGACTTCTACGACGATCGGTCGAACCTACCGCCTTGTAGGTTCGCCTCGACCCAGTCGCTGGTCGCAGGGAGGTGTTTGAGCGACGAGGAGAAGCGTCCTTATGACGGGAGCCAGGTACCCGGCGCGGGCCTGTTCGACGTGTCCCTCCCTTGCATGGAGCCCTGCGTCGAGGAGCCGTCCCCTTACTGCAGCCAGTACCGCGATTGCGCGCAAGCTTCGGGCCCAAGCGCCTCCAAGAGCTGCCAGCTGGGCACGGTGGACGTGGAGGACCTGGCTCTGTGCTTCGAGCCGGAAAGATCGCAGAGTAGCAATTTCCCGCGAGCTTATAACCGAGCGACTGGTTTCCCGCAGTTCCGGCGTGTTCGGGCCAAGTACCATCAGTACCCCGATTCCTCGACGGCGAAGCAGTTGCCTCTGTTCCCCTCGAACGATGCTCCCTGTGGAGATGTTGCAATGGGAGACGGTGGCTGGCTCGGCGGCCAGTTCTGCGACAATGGCCCGTTCGCCTACTGCACGGAGGAACGGTGGCTACAGTGCCCTGTGAGCGACCGTTGCCCCCTCTACGACGCTGCCTACTCGTACGGGCGCAACGTCCTGCCCCCCTGCGCGCACGAGGACCCGCGGGGCGAGTACTGGCGCTACCACGAGGACGAGCAGCTTCTCGAGGACTATTTGTAAGTCCAGCTGGTGCGGGGGAGCTGGGGTTCGACGCCCCTGGGCGCTTTGGACACTTGGGTGCTCTTGGGTGCCACGGGGGCCTTTGAAACTGAATGTCGCGCAGCGTGTGTTGTGCCAGGGGCCATGGGTGCTTTGTTACTGTCGCTGGATGGGGGTGCAGGGTGTTTTGAAAGCGTAGTGGAATGGGCTGCAAATTGTGTCGTTAGTGGAATGGGCGGAAAGAGGGGGAGGAGTTGTTGCACGCGTGAAGGTTGTAGGATAATTCTGAAACAGTGTGGGAAAGAGAGAAAGACTAAGGGGCCGTCTTTAAATTACGTAAGGGTAATTTTGGCGAATTCTTACCCCCTCACTCCCCCAGTATAAGAATTCGTAAGATTTGATATTCCAACCCCCTCCTTATGTAATATTTTGTGCATTTAATTTTTTCAGTTATTAAAATTCTTTTAAAGGTTTATATAATTCATCTAACTTGGTTTCGGGAAATATAAACTAAACCTACTTTTCTGGAACATTAATTAATAATAGAATTTGTATTTATTGAAAATTAGTTTAAAAAATATTACGTAAGATGCTACCTGACCCCCCCCCCCCCGCCCTTGTAAGAAAACGTAAGAAATTCGCGACCCCTCTCCCCCCCCCTCAGAATGCCTTACGTAATTTAAGGACGACCCCTAAGATTGGCCATTCCAATGTCCGTGTTTTTCCATTCTATTTTTTTTCTTTTTTTTTCGTAGAACCTTCAGGCTGATTAGTCGGGCATGGGCTTAGAGATTTAATTTTTACGGCCCTTCCTGAAATGTTAAGTGCTAAGTGGCTGAGCCCGAATGTTCGACGTATTCCTCAGAAGCCTAAACCTCTGTGTGTAATTTTTTTACGACCTCGCGAATGTTCGAACGCAAGACACTTGGAACTTTCTTCGACTTTTTATTAATCCCACTGAATCGTCGTCGGTAAACGTCGGTTTCCCTCCTCCTGCTTAAATATTGAAACAACCACGGCACACAGCGCCGCGAGTCGACTTTCTACGGTGAGAATTTTGTCGACCACGTCTGTTTGAATATTCATATCGAAACCGTGGAGGGAGCTTTATCGCGCTAGTTTCCTTCCCCGGCTGGAGGAAGCTAGAACTTCTTCCGCGTTACCGCTTCGAAGTTTCCACCTCGCGCGAACATTAAGGCGCCAGCTTGGAGTCGGCTGGAGGCACTTGGAAACGGGCCCGCTCCCTCAGAAGTACTTGGAACGGGAAAAACATAGACGCGAGTTTCACTTGGCCACGGCGATATCGATCGCGATAAAAAGTACGTCGCATTCTCCCCTCGATTATCAACACCCAGTACCTTCCTACTCGGAGGCTCTGTATTTTCCCAAACACACACTCTGCAAACAGCGTCACGCGTTGATAATAAACACTGGCAGCTCGTCTCGAGCTGAGGGCTTGCGAGAGAGCAAGGGACGAGTGTCGGTATAAATGTCCCTTCGGAGGAAAAGAAACGAAACGCCGTTCGAAGGTCGGCTTCGAAGAGGAGATAACGGTCGCTAGATAGTCGAGACGTGACCAGACCAATCTGCTGTAAATCTCGCCTATGAGTCGATATATTTACGCTGTTCTACCTATGTGTCCATTTTGCCCTTCGATTACAATGTCACAATTTCGGGTGCCATTTTGCGTTGCGAGGATTTAGTTTCGTAGATCTCTCAGGGCTACAGGTTTCGCTGGTCACGATTCGATAGTTCGAGGACAGTATTATGTAATAGCAAGAGAAAAAGGAACGATCCGTTGGACAGGTGTTGCTCGCACCGTTCGAAAGCATTTTGCTTTAATGTGTTTTTTCGACAGCAGGGCCTGAACTAGGGGCGGGGGGGGGGGGGCAGGGGGACTGCCCAGAGCGGTAAATTTTGTAGTGGGAGAAAATTAAAATCAATAAAAACCAGTGAAAAAGATCGGCGAGAAAGTAGGTAATACATGTTTGAATAAATTCAAACTAAAATTCATACGAAAGTATGAAGTTTCCCAACTTAATTTGTCCCTTGGTGTCGAATTGACAAAATGGTAAAAAATCAATATAACACAAAGATAAATAGTTGACTTCACAAATTGTTTTATTGAAACTAAAATATGAGATTTCAGTACATTCAGGCATACCATTGTTCACATGGTTTACAAATAATATAGCGATGTGCAGGGAATACATACTACTTTTTTGCATTTATTTTTTTGCATATATATTTTTTGCATTTTGCAACGCGCACTGTGTACATTTGCGTTTGTGTTAATTAATCTGACACTAGGGACGGATGAGGGTTAAATCACCCATATTCTACTATATAGGAAGAGGTGCGATGAATTTCAGTCAGTGTCAAAAATTATATTTTAAAATAATTATTTGTAATTTATATTTAAAATCTACAGGCCGGCAAAAATCATTTTGAACTAAATCGGGCTCTCTTCGACAGCCCTACCGTTCTTTCCGTTTATTTTTGGGCAACCGAGGTCGTGGACTATGAGAGGTGAACGCGTTTCTTTGCACGTGTTGCAGGAGCAATGAGAAGAGAAAGGAGAAGTCTCGCGACGCGGCGCGATACCGTCGCAGCAAGGAGACTGACATCTTCACCGAACTGGCGGCCGCACTTCCGGTGCCACCGGAACAGGCTGCGCACCTAGACAAGGCCAGCGTGATGAGGCTCGCCATCGCCTACTTGAAAGTTCGCTCGGTGGTCGATTCCAGTTAGTATCAACTTTTTCCCCCAGCTGTTTTTTTTACCTCTTCGTGAGCTGCACATTCTGGGGCAAACTTACGTCTGTTATTACGAGAGGGGCTCAGAAATCGTGCAGCCTTCGGGTCTACATTTATTATCGATTGAGTAATTTCATTTCTGAGAAAGAGGTAAAAATCCTAAAGTAATTTTCTACTTAAATTTGTAAAGTAATTTTTTACTTAAATTTGTAAATAATTTTAGTATCTAATAAATTAGATTTGTAAATAATTTTTTACTTAAATTCGTAAAGTAATTGTTTACTTATTTATAAAGTAATTTTCTACTTGAATTCATTAAGTAATTTCTACGTAGATTTGTAAATAATGTTTTACTTAAATTCGTAAAGTAATTTTCTACTTAATTTCTAATTTAAAGTAATTTTCTACTTAAATTCCTAAAATAAATAAACACTAGTGAGGTGAATGTCTGCTCATTTAAGAGGTTACTCGTCATAAAGAAGGTGTAAAAAATTTGTTCAAATAATTTAGAATTATTTTGTTACAACTATGGTACAAACGTAACGCTTATAATAATAAGAAAAATACGAAATGAGCAGAAATGGGGACATTTACCTTAACTTCCCAAAGTAAAGTAAACTCCCACAATAATAACAGTAGAAGCCCGAAGTTATCACAGCCTAAAACCCTCAGTTCGTTTAATCGACATACCATTTCTATTGTTTCCCCAGTGCCCGCTCCACTGGCCAAGTCCGAGTCATCCAGCGAGATGGACGAGCTGTCCTCGAAAGCGCTGAACGGGTTCATGTTGGTGCTCTCCAGCGACGGGAACATGGTCTACCTGTCGGAGAACGTCAGCGACTACCTGGGTGTCTCTCAGGTATGTGCCTCTCATACAATGCGTTAATCATAAACTCCTCACGTTTGATTCCTAACGATCGCCTCTTCAGATGGACATGATGGGCCAAAGCGTGTACGAGTACAGCCACCCGTGCGACCACGACGAGCTAACGGAGTGCCTGTCCTCCAAACCCGCCGAGGACAACGACAAGCGCGTCTGCAGCTTCTTCCTGCGGCTCAAGTGCACCCTCACCAGCAAAGGCAGGAAGGTGAACCTGAAGAGCGCTTCCTACAAGGTTGGTCGCTTTCCCACTGGCCCCGCAATTGCACCTCGCGGCGGACGACCGGCGGAAAGGGCACCAGTGATTGATTATGCAACGTTGTGTCGCTCCAGGTGATTCACTGCACGGGCCGATTGACGTACATCCGCGACCTCGTGTCGAATTCGTCGCAGAGCGAGGAGGAGGATCGCGACAGCGAGGACGAGGTGAACGAACGCAGCTCTGGTGCCTCGTTGGTGCTAGTCGGCTGCCCCATACCGCACCCCAGCAACATAGAGATCCCTCTGGGACGCCACACTTTCCTCTCCAAGCACAGCCTCGGCATGAAGTTCACGTACGCCGACGAGAAGTGAGTACAGCCCACCGATAAACTCGGCTGTCTTCCAGCGATCATCGTCGATTAAACGCTCTCTTTCGCCCGCGGTTCTGTAGGTTGGCCGAGTATCTCGGATGGAACAGCGAGGAGCTGATGGGGCAGTCGGTTTTCGAGTTCCATCACGCCCTCGACAATCTGGCTCTGGACAAGTCTTTCAAATCACGTGAGTAGAGACGTCAATTGGACGGTCATTTGAATAAACGCGCTCGTCGCCGACCCACTCTCTATTTGCGGCACGATCGCTTCACGCTCCGCTCTGCCACTTCAACTGCACTTCGGCCTGCAGCGATACTTTTCCACTAGCCTCCTTTCCTATGAATCCTGCAAAAATCTTAGCGCCTTTAATTGATTGATAAGGACAAGGTAGTTATTAAACTTCTCTGGCGAGTTAACTCGTCCTGCCCAGATAACCTGATAGACGGAAGAAACTCGTGTCGCGGCATCGATCGGCGAAGGTACCAAGGGGAAAGAAACGAAGTCAAGTTGTGGGCGCTGGGGTTTCTGCTTTGCTGTGGGTTGGGTGAACGACACTATAAAGGGAGATCTGTCGGGGACGGTAATCTCTTATCAGGACTTTAGGAGCGGAGCCTTTTACGAGTCCGTGATTTAATTGGTAGCTGGGATAACGGTGTATCAAATATTTCACGACGGAGAACGATCTACGAAACGCGGCTCCTTCTCACGATTCTGGGACCTTTCCTTGCTTCCTATCCTTCATTAACGAAGAAAAGGATTTTCAGAGACAGTGGCGTTCTTGTTCTTAACCCGTAGACAACTATTAAAATCGAGAATGCAAAGTGATTGCCAGTGTGGTGTTACAGATTTTCGTTTGGCAAGGGTAAGCGTGTTTTAGAAATGTTTCTTAGTGCAGGAACGACAATTCCTTTCCCTCGTAATCTCCCTTTGTCCCTCCGTGGGTGAAGGACCGAGCCGATCCCCTCACATTCCTCTGATACCCGTGTTCACCGTGGGATGCTCCCTTGCACGGCAATCTCGACCTCTGCATCAGCGTTCGAGACCACCCTACGCTAATCTCGCCTCTCGTCGACTTTTACGCGAAGGGGCTGATATGTGCGACCCCCGAACCGCGATAATGGTGCTCCCAAAGAGGCGCCCGAAAGATGCAGCGGCGTCGATAAGGCGGCCCATGAACGGTATCGAAATTCCTGGTGGAAACGAATAAAAGGGACCCTCCGGTTCCCTGAAACGTAGCCAGGCACAGAGTTGGACATTACTCGAATAAAAATTTCGAATGGAACGAAGACATTCAAGAATAACGAATCCCACGATTTACTCGTGACTAACGAATAATTCTTCCCCGAATAAAATCGTTATTCTTTATTCACGAACAAATCCTGCGATTTATTCGTTACTAGCCGACCCGTTGCCTGGTTTCACCCGGGAATTATTTATGATATTTAATCGCCTTTCTCACCTCGTACTTGCGTGGTACTTGCAAAATAAAAAGCCTAAAAAAATAAGTAGCCTATAATCTAATCTAGCACGTATGTAATGTATATTCAAAATTTCATTGAAATCCGTTCAGCCGCTTAAGCGTGAAAGAAGGACAAACAAACAAACAGGCAACGTTTCGCTTTTATATATTAAGTAGGGATCCGAAAGTAAATTTTGCTCAACTCTGGCCAGACATCATCATGAAAATTTATTTTCTAATTAAAAAAAATTATTGCTTGCTAGATGAATAATAAATAATCCACTGCGATCAGTAAAGGTGAAAATTAGATTTCCCAGTTCCATCATCTCCCGTCCGTGCAAATCACATCTCCCAAGGAGCAACCGTGCCGAATTCGATCTGAAAAGGATTACAAATTCAGTCTCGCATCTTTCGTCATCCACTCTGCGTTGCGTGCGCAGTATCGGTACGCGGACTCGCGTATAAAGGTTCAGGAAGCGCACGGTGGACCGCGAGTACTAGCAGGACCACTGACCCCCACTGTTTCCCGTTGTTTCAGTGTTCAGCAAGGGCCAGTGCGAGACGGTGGCATACCGATTCCTCGGGAAGCGAGGAGGCTACGCCTGGGTCGTGACGCAGGCCACCCTGATCCACTGTTCCAAGCAGCAGAAGCCTCTGTCCGTCGTCTGCGTCAACTACGTTCTAAGGTAGGAACGATCTGTCTCCTTGCATGACTTGGTCGCTGAGTATCTTCCGCCTTGCTAGCTTCTATGTCGCACGCCACCCGTCCTGATAACTCTCTCTACTTTCCACGAGGATCCCCTGCGATTCCGTGTCACCTCCGAGGGGACTTGAACGAAAATAGCGCGCTGTTGCGTCAGCCAAAAAAATGGCACAATTCTTCTCAATGTAAAAGCCTCCGAGAATTTACTTATGTACATAGAATTCCATATAAGAGAAACTGGTGACTGTCTTAACACTTTTTTACTGCTAAATTTGCTCAAGGAATTCGCGAACGGAATCGTAAATATTAGCTGATCGAATGTACCATTCGCTTCGAGGCATCGGCGGCAAGGATGACGCGTTTTTGTCAGAACATTCCAACGTTCCACCGCGCCACGTGCTGCGCCCCCCCATTTTCTTCCCTGTCATTAGCTCGCGCGGAGAATTTCCTGCGTCTAGCGAACTCCGTCAGGTTGAACGGTCGCTAGTCACGCAAGGTAAGTGCCCCCCTTGTTTTTCCCCAGCCTGCACGTGGAGCAACCCTATTTATCGGTCAATCTCGCGTCTGCACCGTCCCCTGCTTTTTTATTGTTCGCTCGCGGAAGATGCTCTCAGCCACTGGCGATTTCCCGATGATCTCCGCGGTTTACGACCCACTTTCCTCTCGGGAAATTGGGGTTGCGCGCGTTCCATCCCTACGAAGGGGGTGCAGTCCGCCCTGACGCAACCCGGGCAACGCGTCGCGAGCACTTGCATCAGGACTTCCACGAAACTCGCATGACTCGCGATTAACTCCCCCCCCCCCCCCCCACGTCGGGCGCCTTTGTTGCCAGAGGCGCCGCTGAAGTTAGCTTCGGCGAATCGCGCGCCTTTTCACGCGGAAAGTTGCCTCGCGGTGGCAGTCGCAGGTGATAATTATGACGCAACGAAGGAGCGGCAAGAGTCGATGAGGAAACGCGTGCCACTTTCGTGGAAGAAGCTTGGGTACCGGTAAAAGCGAACCAACCACGGGTGGATTCAATATTTGAGGAGCAGCGTGGAAAGGAATAGAGAGAGGATTGTTGTAGAAGGTATTCTGCGGGATCTTTTAAGTTTTCATGAGTTTCTTACTGTGTATAGTACAGCGCGAGGTCGATTTTCTCATGGCTACTACTTTCGCTTCATTCATCCTCAGCTATCCTTCTGAAATTCTTACTTGCGCTTATTCCTAACGGGGCTCAGATTCTTTATTGTAGTTTAAAGTCTGTCTTCGTAGAGGTGAACGTTTGGAAAATAATATAAGTAACGGCCCGTGAGTCATAACGTCTACCGCATTCGTTAAAAAGCCTCCAATGAGGAAAATGAGTCTAGGTGATGCCTCGGTATTTGAAACTACTAGTGGCGCGAGGAATCTTAAATGGGTCTAGTTATGCAGAAAACTACCAGAGAAGGGCAAAATTTGTATTTAAATAAAATTTCGAATTTTAAAGAATTTAATCGTGGTGCGTCGAATGAAGTTCATTTTTTTTTTTAACTTTTATTCGTTATTCGAAATTTTATTTAAATACAAATTTTGCCCAACGCTGAAAGCTATTAACCCTCAATGATCTGAAACTGAGTAGATTTAGTATGAAGATTTTAATTGTTAAAGAAAACTACCTACTTAGCTTTATTCCTATTTGGTATACTTTATTTCTCGTTACCGTT
The DNA here is from genome assembly GCA_947577245.1 of Andrena bucephala. Taxonomy (NCBI): domain Eukaryota; kingdom Metazoa; phylum Arthropoda; class Insecta; order Hymenoptera; family Andrenidae; genus Andrena; species Andrena bucephala. The sequence goes on from OX387716.1 coordinate 97,099,742, forward strand.
TCATAATGTTTTTTTAAGGGGTTACTTAATAGTGAATAGTATAGATAATATTATTTTAAAGTTCCTGTAGCTTTCGTTTTTTAGCCTGAAATAGAACTATGGGTTGGTAGATTTAATAATTGTATAATCTAAGAGTTCTTCTGTGGGATGGTAAATTCTTACACAATAAAGATAACAAAATTATGGGATCCATACTGCGTTTAAGAGTGCATTCTCATGTAATCCCTTAAAAAATTTAGGATTTTTGTTAAAGAAAACAGTAACACATAAATTAAAAAGTATTTCCGAAAAAAGATTGTTTATTGCTTTTTCTCCGATGTAATCTTGAATAAATAATAACTCCAACGGTGATAAAAACACAGCGCACATGATATTTCAAGATAAGCTAATCTGAAATCAAAATTCGAAACTTTTCTTAAAAGATACTAATTTTTGTCCATTTTGAGGGTTGCTAAGTAGCTTTCTGCATAGCTAGTCCCAAATAGCTGTCACAATGTTACACTTGAAGATTACCGAGAAAAGAGTAGAAGCTGCCATTAAGGTCTCTTTAACCGTCGAGCAAACAGGCTTGCCGATATCCAGCAGCTCCTCTATCAGGGAACAAATAAAAGGCCCCCCGGTTTCATCGTCTTCCGCTTTCATCCCCCGGTAATTTCGAGCCCCAGCCACCCGCTTCGCGTTCGCGCGTGGAACGCCTCCGACCCTCTGAAACTAAGATGATAGTAGACCAGAATCTCGTGGCCCACATAAAAGGGTCCCTGACACCCCCGGCCGCCCCGTGCAAGCCCCTCCTCCCATTTAGTCCATCCAACCTCGCCGGATAGAATTCTCCGTCCTCTCCTTCCTCCGCGACAACCTCCGGGCTCTTTTTCCCGCCGAGCCTACCATCTCCCTCCCGAGCCTCGTCGGTGGCCATTTCGTCTCTCCCCCGAGGGTTCCCCTTTTCGGCAAATCTCGTTCCGCCACCCTGGGAGCCCCGAGATCGATGCTGTCGCACGAAGCGCTCGGCTCGCGAGAGACAGTCGCGATACCGAGCTGCACCGTCGATTACCGCGCCGACTGTAGCCTCGCCGTTGTTCGCACCTAGGGCAGAAGGCTGCGCGCGTTGCGTAACCCCGCGAAACTTTTTTTAACTCGCCAATTTGTTGCGTAACCCCCCGTTTACGATATCGGTAATTATGAAACGACGGGCGTGCTTTTCCTTCGCGCACAGTTCCGACCCGGCATCGCCCACCGAAAGACGTGGCCCCGGGTGGCATTTACATTCGTCCAGGGCGATGTACCGTGAAGGGGAAGGGCGACTGGTCCTCGTGTCCAGGTCCATTCCCAATAATTACCAGCGACACGGAGCCCGCGATAAATCAGCCCGCAGCTACAAGCCGCCGGTGCCATTCCCCCCCTCGTTCCGACTGCTCTTCGGCGTAGAAAGCACGGACGCGTGCAGGAGCCGGGGGATTGGGAGAGAGGAGGATAACGAGGGGGGGGGGGAGCCAGCGGGAGATGGGGGTTGCTTCCAAGCATAACCGAGAGTGAAAGCTTTTCCGCGAAGGGCAGCTCGCCGGAGCGCAGGGCGTCTGCGCGCGTCTGGTCGCCGCGTAACCGATTCCCCTCGTCCCCACCTCCGCCCTCCTCGCCGCTGGTCTCCGGCGGTCGTCGATACTTCCTCAGCCCCGCGGGGCCGCCCGCGACCCCGAACGAAAGCGAGAGCACCGAAAGGGAGAAAGTCCGCTGGCGCGCAAACTCGGTCGCGCGCTGCGAACGCAATACGTACCGAGCACCGCGCGTACGCTGCCGTTCCTCCTCCCGGCACAGTGGTCAGCGGCCAGTTGTCAGTGGTAGTAAGTAGCATCTCAGTGCTCTGGGAACAACTACCCCGCGCGGGAAAGGGTCAAGGGGCCGCGGCTTGTGACGTTGATCGATAATAAGATAAATCGGTGGTTCTAGATCGAGGCTTCGGTAGCTCGCGGCTCTACTGCGCCGGTTCATTGAGAATTGGGGCTTTGAATGGCTGAGATCGGGCAAGGTGTACAGAGTGACTCAGAAGTGGTGTGCAAGTGGTCGGGGAGTATGGTAAATATGTGTTCTGGGGTCTAGGATTTAGGATGTATGTAGAAAGTGGCTGTAGTTACTTTGGAAAGCAGAGGTGGTAGGTGTTTAATTATCCGTTGATGGTTAGGGAGATGAACTATCATCTGTGGTCCTCAGTGCCGTCTTAAGGCATGTACACCCGGGCCAGTCACCAGGGGCCCCATGACATTAGGGGCCCCCGGATAATAAAGACTGATTTTAAGACCTAAAAAAATTATAACAATAAGAAACAACCTACAAAGTACAGCAATGGCACTTTGTGTTTTTCAAGGCTTATTTATTACACTGATTAAAAGTTTGCGTTGATTAATCTTCGCCTCCCGCTATACTTTTTATGATTAAACATTCATTTTGTTATAAAATAGGGGTCATTTTATTGATCGTTAACATTTTTATTCCCACGGGTGGGCAGGGGTGCTGGTCCGCTGCTTTGCCCAGGGCCTGCAATGCTGATAAGACGGCTCTGGTGATCCTCTTTGCTGCTAGTGGACTCGGTGAGAAGGAAAATAGAGGATTAGACGAAATGTTGTAATCTGGGTGATTAATCGTGGTCGTTGTTTGTTTGTGAATCCTCGGACACCGCTTTGGAGCCGCCCTGTATACGCACTAGTAACACGAATAGGGATCGCGGTAGGGGAAGTATGCCTGAATCGCGAATCAGTTCTGTCGACTATTTATAAGTCACATGTGGAGTGAAGCATAGTTATTTATTCATTCATAAACTACAGAACGCGGTGCAACTAGATTATTTCACTATGTTTCATGGAAACTGATAGGTATCGGTGTTAATTTATTAACTATTTTACTCACTTGGGCAGTGATGGATTAACCAATAAGGAAAATAAGCACGTGCTTGAGGCACCAGGAGAAAGGGGGGTACTATAGAAATGTTCTCAATTTTGAAATCTAACTTTTGTCAGAAATACTTTTTAGTCAAATTTTCCCCAACCCTTTTTGAGTCGCGATCAATTTAATAAGGCGACCGAAACACATTAAAAATAGGTATTTCAGAATATAATTCTAACTTAATAATGTTAAAAAAAAATCCGAGAACTGTGGCGGTCCTCCAGAAAACATTTCGCGACCCACCGGTTGGGAATGGCTTCTAAAAATCTTGCAAGTGCTTAGGGCCTCTAAAAGTCTTCACCCAACCCCGCATTTGCCAATCAAAAAATGGCCCTGCATTCAATGCCCAAAACTTTGAAATAACGAATCCTCTAGTCTCCCCCAACAAATTAATATCCAAGGAGGTAGGTAAACCCTACAGGATCGCTAGTAACTCCAGCTCAGTCTAAATCACACTCGGCAGAATTTCGCTGCGAGTGTGAAAGTCGAGGGATCAGAAGGCAGACCGGAAGCAATCTCCCTCGACTGGACACACGAGTCCCTCTACTTGGCGTCCAGTGGAACACGATAGGAGTCTAGGCGAGCTTCTTCCTTCAGTGTCTCGGCCTCTGAATAGCGTCGTCGTAGTCACTCGGGGGACGTTCAAGTTTCCTCCGTCTAGCAAAGAGCCCGCGGGAAGCGCGACTTCCTGCTGCCCGCCTGAATAGAACCCGGGGGCATCCTGGCGCGTAGACGAGCGCAGATCCGCGCGACCAGTCCGCCGAGGCGCACAGAAACGTAGCTCGCGTGTCAGCGACAGTCCGGTTATTCCGAAATCGGTTTTGCGAACGGGACGTTTCGTAACGCCTTTAACTCGCTACCTGTCTGTGCGCTACAAGTGCCCGCTGCTTCCAATTATTCTCATTCAAAAGGCACACGGTCGACCTACATTCCTCTGCACATCGATTCCCCGTTCGAGGATGGATATTTGTCAAGCAATCCGAAATCGTAGACAGGCACGTGGAGTGTTTGGACGCTGAGCGAGGTAACTCGAGGACGTTTGTATCAGGGTACAAAGTAGACTGCGATACGAATATGCAGATAGCTTGTAGAATGCCATGCAGGCATGGAGGATTATAATAGGTGGTGCAAAAGTCACCATCGGATTTATTTTTGTCTATAACTTTGATTTTAAATGAAACAACGTTGGCACTTTTTTGTGGTATCAATTTATTGAGACTTAGCAATTTGATGATATCAAGTTTCAAAGATAATATCCTATAAATGAGCGCCATTCGAATTCATGGAAATTTGTAGCTCTTTTTTATTGCATTTTCTGTAGTATTGTGCGTTAGATTTTCGGTTTCCTGTGGAATATTGTCCTTTAATTGTTGCAAAGCCTGTGGCTTGTTTGCGTAAACTAATGGCTTCAAATGGAACCCAAAGAAAGAAGTCTGTGAATATTAAATCAGGAGATCTGGCTGGCCGTAACAAATCGCGAAAAGTGTCGACACAATTTTTCCACGTTCTTGAAGGGTATACTTATTCATTTTTATGGACAATAAATTTCACGAGTCTCTTCTACAGAAACGTCAGAACGTCACAGACATATACCTGAAATCAAACAAATTATCAGGTATTTAACGATGATGACTTTTGCGCCACCCGTTAGTTGCCTCTAATTCTGTTATTACGTGACAAAGAAAATCCTGCATCTCCAATTAACAGCGCGATGTGATGATTCCTCCGCCCCCTCTCCCCGAAGAGTAGGAGAAACTGGTCACGAAGGAGAATATGTTTCGTCGGGCCTAGAATTCGCGGTTGCCTTTAGGTCGACGACTCGACGAGCCTCGTCCCCGATAGCCGTTCGCGTTTTATCAGCGCGTCGACAGATAAAATGAGGGAGGGGGGGGGGGGTGGGGGAGGGAGCGGGGTCGGTGGGATCGGCCCGCTGTGTGTCGCGGTTTAACGAGATGCCCAGGGACATCGGGTATTTCGCGAACGTCACTAAACGCGACGACCGCGTGCCGGCTCTCAAAATAATCGCAGTGTCCCGTACGTCAGCGACGCCGCGCGCCACAGCAGCCGGCTTGGTCTGATCTCGACCCGATTACGCGGCGACCTCGCGAGACGATCCGCGGGATCGATCGTCGCGGGCTGTTCCCTTCTATCTTCCCCCTTATCGATCTCTCAGGCTCCCTGTAGCTGGCCCCTCGACTACACGCGGCTCGTATGCGATTAGGGGAATGATTTGTCGCCTGAGAAACTCCCGAGCTCGCCACTTACACCATCGACTCGCGGGCCTAGCCGAGGCGCCACGAATCGCTTCCCCTTTTCATGAAACGGGGACGCTCTTGTCTCTTCCTGTCTCAAAGAAATCAGGAGCACTATTTGAATGGTCCATTGATATATTTTTCTCGACACCATAATCCGCTTCACGGTCTTCGGAAGGCGGAGGCTTGAGAAACTTCATATTATTATTATTATTATTATTATTATTTATTCCACGGGTAATGACCCCTGAGCTTACAGTATACAGTTAATAAAGTTAATAAGAAAGAGTGTAAAAGAAAGAACGAAATGACAGTAGAAAAATAATATAACTATAATAAACTAATATAATTAAAGTTAACGGACCAAAGCTCGCAAACGATATTTAAAGGAGGCCGGAGCTGAGGCCCTATAATGATTCGTTACTTAGTTTACATGTTAAGCTTGAAGAATTGCAAATTATCGTGGAAGCTCGTTAGTATTTGAAGTTTCCGTGCCGCGGACGGTGTCGCGCTTCTTCTCGAGAACCGCGCGGACGGCCTTGACTGCTCGGTCGATTCGGTTGCATAAGGATCGTTTTCAGCGATGATAGGAGTGGCTCGTCGTAGGTTATAGATCCGATCGAGCGGCCCTGATCGGCGTCTATAGATCGGGGGGAGATTGGCTAGTTAGAATGGCGGATAATAGGGGACCAGTTATTGAAAGAGCAACTCGTTATCCCGAGATAGAGGCAGACGACTGGGACAGGGTAGCTCTCTCTGCAGAGAGGCATTAGTTTTTTTGTGAGTCACGAGGTCAAGGCTAGTCGTCTCGAGAATTTCGCGAAACAGAGAAACCAGCATCGACTTTCTGCAGAGTTGGGAGTTCACGATAAGGTGACCATTCATACTTGATTTCCGGGGACAGGCTCTGGAGCACGATTCGTTTCCCGGGTAATTTTTTCCCTCAATTCTGAATTTAAGGTGCCTAATCATTCGTCCCCGATTTTTGGTAATAGCCCCTGATTTTGTATTTCTGATTTAAAGTTAGAGAATAATTAGTATGAAACGAATCCACGAGTTTGCTATTAAAATTCTACTAATTTCGCTATAGCGTGACAAAAAGGTACCATCTTTTCCGATTTGTTTTATTTTTGTTATTTTTCAGCAACAACTTGGAACTGTATGAGTTTTTCAGCAACAACTTAAACTTGTATGAGTTTAATATATAAAATTCTGATGAAGAATTGAAAGCTGGATAAAGTCCAGTTAAAATTGTATTATTTAACTGACAAACAAAAGTTTTAAGTGACATTCAACGGGATAACACATTTTTGGGGCCGACAAAGGCGTTACCACTTTTGGTAACTTTTAAGGGGTTACGCTACCCTGAGGCGGCCGAAATGACATCAAAGTTTATGAATTTTTTTCTACGAAACTATGAATGTGACAATTACTTCATTATTATTTATGGTTAGGGCATACATTAAAGGACATATTGTGTAAATTTGAAAGAAAAATATTAAAAAATGGCCGAGCTATCCGTTATCCTGCAAAACTCCTCCGTCAGGGCGCGCGCAGACGGTGTAACAGATTGTGATGCCCAGGATTATCTGAAACTAAAAAACCCATAGTTTTATTGTTCATTGATAAAATATCTATCGTGTAGCATAGGGATTTAGAGAAAAAAACATTTTTGTACAAATGCGAGCAAAGTGAAAATGAACATTAAATTTTTACCAAAAAAGGCAAAATTCAAACAATTACTATAAACAATTGGGATATGGCATCAAAAAACTCCTATGCTACACGATAGATATTTTATCAATGAACAATAAAACTATGGGTTTTTTAGTTTCAGATAATCCTGGACATCACAATCCGTTACACCGTCTGCGTGCGTCGTGACGGAGAAGTTTTGCAGGATAACGGATAGCTCGGCCATTTTTTAATATTTTTCTGTCAAATTTACACAATATGTCCTTTAATGTATGCCCTAACCATAAATAATAATGAAGTAATTGTCACATCCATAGTTTCGTAGAAAAAAAATCGTAAACTTTTATGTCATTTCGGCCGCCTCAGGGTGGCGTAATAACCCCTTAAGCAAAAACTGCCCCCGCAAAATATTAGATTTTTGTATTACCTTTCAAAAGTGGTAACTTCTTTGTCGGTTTCAAAAGTGTGTTGTCTTGTTTAACGTTATGTTATACTTTTGTTTGTTAGTTTAATGAATTCAACTTCAACTGAGTTTTATACAGCTTTTAATTCTGTATCAGAACTGTATATTGGGCGGAAAAAATTGTCCCTTTTTTGTCCGCGGCTGTAAGTGTCCCTAAATCAAAGAAATATCTCGTGTCTCCGGAAACCCCAAGAAAAACAATGTTCACTTTAGATCACAAGCGACCGGCGTCGATGCTTATCGAAGGGAATTGGCGATTCGCGTGTCGGAATCAGTAATAAAGAGTATTCCGTTGTTCGGCTCTATTGTCGCGACGGGAAGTACGTGAAAATGCGCACGTCCGCCGACTAGCTCCTGTCAACGAACATCTCGGCGACGGGACCGTCGCCGGGCTTCATCGCTTATCTATCAAGGCACATTTGCGTGTCGTTTGAATAATAAGTCGATTCCCAGGAGCTCGCTGTTTCTCGGAAATCCTCGGAGCCTTTTGGCCGCGCGAGAATATCCATTCAAGGGTACCCAGCCGTCGCGAAATCAGCGGGAACTCGACCGCCAAAGAACGGAGGGACTTGGTAAAGTATTTGCATGAAAAGAGGCTCCCCAAACTCGAGGTCACCTGCACGCAGATCCGCGCGGTCGCTCAACTGGCACCGCGGAAGTCGGTGACGCGCAGTCGTCCATAGATCCTAGGGCGAGCGCGTGACACACATTCCGCTCGGGCGGAACGCGGCGCCGACTGATTACGCGCTTGCCCCCGCGAAACAAGAAGAAGAATTAAAAGGAGGGAGGGGAGGAGGAGATACTTCTATTGAAGATGGTGGGAGAGGAGGAGAAGTAGAAGAAGGGGGAGAAGACGTAGAAGGAAGGAGAGGAGGAGAAGTAGAAGAAGGGGGAGAAGACGTAGAAGGAAGGAGAGGAGGAGGAGGAGGAGAAGGAGGGAGAGGAGGAGAAGTAGGGAGAGGAGAGGAGAAGAAGTAGAAGAAGGAGGGAGAGGAGAAGAAGTAGAAGCAGGAGGGAGAGGAGAAGTAGAAGGAGGGAGAGGGAGGAGAGGAGAAAAAGTAGAAGGAAGAGGAGCAGGAGAAGTAGAAGTAGAAAAAGTAGACGCAGAAGAAGTAGTAGAAGTAGAAGTGGTAGAAGTACTAGAAGTAGTAAAAGTAGAAGAGGAAGCTACGGAAGAGGAGGAAACGATGAAAAAGCGCGGGACAAGGATGCGTGCAGAAGCAACAGTTAGGTCGCAGCAACGCCGTGGAACGTGCAACATTCAACTACAACTTACTCACCTCGGCCGATCGCCCCGCGGCGGAGGCTGGGAGGGGAGGTCCGGTCAGATCGCATGGCGGCAAGCGAGCGATTCAAGTTTCGCGGCGGCGCTGCGCGGCTCTCAGTGATCGTCGTCGGGCCAGCGAGTGCATGTCTGCACCATCCCAGTCGTCACCACGCGGACCACTCCTAGTCGCCGATCAGTGAGACATGTGCGCGCGTTCCGCGCTCCAGCTCGGTTCCTCCGTGACGCGTCTCTTTCTCTCCAAGGTAACCGAATCCACCGGGAAGCCGCCGGCCACTGACTCTCGGAGCTCCTAGCTCTGAAAGAGGCTCGAAGAAGCAACGTGCGCGGAAGATGACGGTGATGGGAAAACGGATGGCTGATTTAGCCTGCCGCGAGCGAGCGCGCAAGGCCAAAAGCCTGCTGAAAAGCGTTAATAATAGCGTCCACAAAGGGCTATTAATATTTTGTGAATTTGTGACTTAATCTGGCGACGCGGTTGAACGGTGACGTTGGTCCCGGCTACGTTTAGACCGGTGTCCGTCTCTGTTTGTCGCCAGGCAAAGCTCGGGTGTAAACAACCGGGGGCTAGTGGTAGGATGGCTAATTTAGATCAGAGGACTGAAAGTGCACGCGTCGGTAGGAAGATGAAGCTCGAGGCGGTCGATGATTCGAACAGAATTGCTCGCAGCGCGTTCGTTTGATTTAGGTCGCTGTAAACAATCGTGCTGGCGCATCGACGTTTCTTAGCCGCGAGAAGGCGACCAATGGCCCCAGTACGCTTTCGTTTAGGAGCTTCAATTGAAAGATACGGGGATCAATTCGAATGGCGTAAAAAGCAATCGGCCAAAGCCCTGACGAAGCCTCCGCGGTGCAATGGAGTATTCGAGTGAACCGCCTCGGGAAAGAGATAGCGATAAACACTTACGGTCTAACTCGATTTATGTTGTCGCTTGCTTTCCGACGCATTGCGCAATAGGCCTCACTCCTCTGCTAATATTTTTAACTTGGACCCTCGCGGTGCACGCATGCTGTGCAACATTTCTTCTAACGCTACAGTGGTTTCTGTCATGTTTTAGTTAAATGCCACCATTTATCGGTGATCTGTTTTCACGTAGAAATTCCACCGATCGTGAAATTCCATCGACATTCATCTTCACTTGGAAGCTTTCTTGTGCATGTGGCGAATTGGTAATTTAGAGCTCACCTAAATCTGTACAACTCCAGCTGGGGACTATTAGCAATTCTAACGCGGGTTTCCTAACACCAAGAAAGGAACATACCCTGTCTGTCATAGGTAGTAGGACGTCCTACTCTTTGTGGAATAATTGGGATGTTGAGAATGTATCGCAGAACTCTAACAAATATTACTTTATTTGGCAGGGACAGATTTGCATGTAGGCTGCAGTTAGTGTTCCTGATTTCTCGATTTTTTTCGCATCTCGAGAAATGAGAAATCAGAGTATACTTCTCGAGAATTCTCAAGAATTTAAAGAAATATTGCAAAGTTTATATTTTTGGAATAATGTTGGCAATATTTGTTTAAATTTTTATTCGTGTTTAACTTAGACGAAACTTGTGTAAATGAAAAAAAACAGATATTATTTATTTAATACAAAATGTGAGCAAGGTGAAACATTACTTTTTTGTTTTAAAATAGTTCTTTTGAAAAGCACAATGAGTCTAATGTCGCGTCAGCCAATCTATTTCCTTTTTTTGTGACAAAATCTGCGGCTGTAGAAAAATTTCTGTCATTTTGAGTGGATGTTGGTTTAATTGTATATAGAGCATCGACGATACGAAGAGACAAGTTTATAAACAATCGCGGAATTCTTCGTATGTATTGCTAATATTTATTACAGATTGTAGATGTGTTAATATATTCACAATTAACTAGTAACACAAAATTTGAACTAACTGAAAATTCATTTCTGAAGACAATTGGGATTTATAATAATTTTCCTACACTTAAGTTTCTCGAGAAATACTGTAATTTCTCGAGAAATTAGAAATGAGAAATAAGAAATTATAAAATTTTTCGAAAAAGAATTTTGAAAAAGAATGAAATTGGAAAAGGTAGCAACATGTTTTTATTTTGGCTGTTCTGACCGGGTGATCTTTGACCCTTCGTGGCCACACGGGGAATATCGTACCCCAGGATATGTATTTTCCAATATTTCTGTAAATTTATACACCTTAATAATAGAATTTAAACATTTGTTGAATTTTAACAAAAAAAATCGCTTTTATCCACAACTATTTTTTTTTAATTTATCCAAATTACATTTCTGAAAAAAGATTATTACAGCATGCTTGTGCGAGTATTAAGCGTTAAAGTTAAATATTCAAAGATACGAAAATGGTAACTGAAAAATGTCTCTGGGGTGCAGTGAACCCCATGTGACCAATTTGTGAAAATGAGAAGGTGTGACCACGGAGGTTTAAAAGCACAGAGGCTTGAGACCACTTTAGAAACAATTCACTTCTTCCCCACGTAGCAAATTAGCAATAACTCATATGTGACTTATCATATCGAATTAGTACCAAATCTATCTGCGACCATTCTGCAAAATCACGTCAAAATCGAAGTCGGGCAATTCTCGCTCTTCCCTTGTCACATCCCAGAAGACTTTTAAACCCAGTGACCAATTCTCAAAGCCACTGCCTCAAAAGATTAACAACCACCAGTAGTCTCATCTGCCACAGCCTGCCAGTTGAATTGCTCGAGTCGATCAACGACATGGGACGATCTGTTCCCCGATCTTCGTTGCAATAATCGCTCCGCTCTCCATCACCGTCCCCCGTCCGTTCCTCTCTCTCCTCAGCTCGCTTCCTCGAGACGCTCCAAGCGCCCGCGGCACCGAATTCAAGCCGAGCCCAACTGGAGCGCGAAATTATTCGAGAAATCCACGGGCGAGTCGCTTCGTTATCTGCGTGCCCCGCAATCGCCGACGATATCGAGCGATCGCCGGGCCGACGTAAACAATAACGCGGTGTTGCGTGACGAGATCGTGTTCCCGTCGTGTTAACGATCGCCGGCGGATCCAGTCCCGAGGATCCGCGCCCCTCCCCGATCGCTATCGATCCCCGCGCGGCTCCACGCACCCAATTAAAAAGTCGCGTCGCTGGGAACTGGTCGCGTATATTTTTAAATTCCTGCCCGCGATATACGAGCCACCGGTGCCTCCGGTCCCGCGCCACTATAAAGTTTTTTTCCAACCAGCCACGGCCGGGCCGCGAAATGGGCCAATGGCCCGCGACGCGTTCAACTTTCGCGGCAGTTACGCTTTTAGCACCGTCGCCGGCGCAAATAAATTTCCAACAACGCGAAATCGAAGCCCGCCGAGACGGAGTCAAAGCCCGCCCGAGCCTGGATAGCTTCGCGTGTCAGAGGCTTGCGGGAGTTCCGAGCGAGCAGGCGCGAGAATTGTTTTCCCGCGGATGGAAATGTACGTATGTGGCTTCCGGGTGCAATTCGAGACACTGGGGACTGGCGGCGCGAAGGGGATTCGGGTATCTGTTTGCTCGTCGATTGGATAATCCGTTTTATATGAGAAGCAGATAGAGCGGTTATAGAGGCGGATCATAGATACGCTTGGGGGATTGGGAAAAGAAATGTGTGGCATTTTATGGAGTCAGAGATGGGTCGTAAAGAGGAATTTACGCGGTTCACTTTGCTTGACGCAATAAAATTTAAAGCACTTGTGAGTGGTGTAAATTGCCATTTAATCAAAATGTTGAAAGAAATTGAACAGGTGCTGGTAGAATAAGTGCTGAATTTATTGTGCGGGGTGAAAAAACGCATTTATATCTATTTTGTAATTATAGAAAAAGAGATGATTTCGGCGCATTGGTTAGGTCTATTAAACAATTAAATAATAAAAGCTATTTTGCAATTATAAGAATTTTTATCAAATTCCAACTTTTCGGTCAATGATTATGACCATTCGCAAGGAAAGTTAGACAAAAAGAAAAAATACTGCGTGTGCTTTTATATATTTAAACAATCATCACCGTTCCCAGCAATGAACGTGGTGATTGTTTAAATATATAAAAGCACACGCAGTATTTTTGGTCATAATCATTGACCGAAAGGTTGGAATTTGATAAAAATTCTTATAATTGAAAAATAGCTTTTATTTAATTGTTTAATAAACCGAACCAGTGCGCCGAAATCATCTCTCTTAATTAGAACAATTTTTACGGTCGAAATTCAATCTAAATTATATAGAAAAGGAAACTGAAAAACATACAATAAAAAAGCTTTTTGGACTTTATTTCTACACATTTGAAGATAGACAAAAAAATTATTGTTTGATTTTTATCAATTTTTGCATTAGATACACAGCATGCATTGTACCACTGTAGAAAATAGAGCTCTTGGCGGGCGCCATCAGAACTCGTGACAGGATCGTCTGAAATAATAAAACTAAAAATACTCTTAAAATATATGTGAATGGTTATCGCCTTATCCACAAAGAGTAATTTTGGATCACCCTTTTTTTATGGACAGATTTATGCGTAGAACAATTGCTTCTTTGGAACATTCTGTTTAAACATGTGCTACAAAACGCCGGACAGTTTGTTTACAATGAAGACGGATAAGGCGGTAACCATTCACATATATTTTAAGAATATTTTTAGTTTTCTTATTTCAGACGATCCTGTCAGGAGTTCTGATGGCACCCGCCAAGAGCTGTAATTTCCACAGTGGTAAAATGAATTGAATGCTGTATATCTAATGCAAAAATTGATAAAATTCAAACAATAATTTTCTGTTTGTTCTTCAAATATGTAGTAGGGTAAACTGTACAATGATTGGCACCCTAAGCCGAAATCCCAATTGGAATGTTTATATTTTTTTGTGAAGTTTGTGTATGGTCTTAATTTTCAGTTCTTATCAATGTTTATGGATTTCTTATTAAAATAAAACATCTTGAGTACCTATTAAGTCTTTTATTTTAAAAATATCCAATGAAAAAGAAAAATAGGCATAAAAGTACAATCATTGGCACCCTAAGATTTGAGGTTGTATAGAGAAACATACGTAGTTAAAAGCGAAAGTGTTTAAACAGACTATTTCATTCACTATTATATACATAAAACACTTAGTAAATCTATATTTCAATCCATTATTTAGTTATAAAGCGACAAAATATTACCTACCCCTTATCAAAATTTTAAGAAAACGCCTAAAACTCAGCCCTTTGTCCCACTTTGTGGTGTTGCCAGATGTAAAATGTGTTGTTCAACAACATGGGATTTGCAGTGTCGTAGTGACAGAGAAATAAGAAATTGTAAAAAAGTACTTTCTAAGCTTGTACTTTTTAATATTTGACTTTTTAATCAGGAGTGCCGTGCCAGCATTAGTACAGTTTACCCTAATAAACTCCAAAAGGCCTTTTAACTGTACGTTGTCCAGTTTCTTTTTTTTTAATTCATGAAAATCACGTATTTTTCAACAATTTTGACCGTAGGGTACCCTTAATTTTATAATAATAAATATCTACGCACAGTGGCCCGCAAAATTTACGGTAAGCTTCTCGTGGACCACGGGTGGGCCACAAGTTTCAAAAGGATCCATTCAACAATCTCTTCGAAAAGAATTCGCAAAGATCGCCTCACTTTCGTCGAGTTACACGAGTCCGCCAATAGTTACAAGTGTAACACCTGAAACTGTCCCCACGCCTGTAACACCTGCAAGACCGGCGCACAGGAAGTGGGATTACTTTTAAGCTGTACAGCACCTGTTCCCCGCCAAATCATTCGATCCAAGCCCGATCTCACGCCATCATCTCGCGTCGCAGAGGATTCGCGAGGTCGAGGCGTCGAGGCCGGGAAAAGTTTCGCGAAATTTCTCAGGCAGTGTGTATTTCCGTTTCGACCAGGCGGAAGACAACGCTCTGTCCCCTCTCCGCACTTTCCCTCCCACCTCTTGTTTGTTTGCCTCGGATTCACCACGCTCTATACACCCCCCCCCGCCCTCCGCGCTCCCCGCCTTATCTATTTTTTTCCTCGCGTCGAATTTTCTCTTCTCTCCCGTGACAGGGTCCAGCTTTTCCTCGCTAGTTCGCCTCCGCCGATTGAGTAAGAATATCGGCTGATATCGACCCGGCTCAGCCATCGAACCCCGTCGACGCTCACGCGTCTTCCTCGCCTCCGGTTACGCGTGATTTCGTAACGGGAGGCTTTATCTACCGCTCGCAGATAATCCGTGCTTCTCTCCCAGTAACGGCCGCGTCTCAGTGTGCCGCGCCTCGTGCTCGCTCGCTCGCCACTTATCGTTCCTTCTTTCGCCGACAGTGCTCGGCCGCCGCGCCTCCAGAGCTCGATCGCCGTTTAATAATCGAGCCTGCCAGGTGCCAGGATCCCCGCGGCGAGCTTGTTGAAAGTAACAGGCCATTGTCACGTCGCGGTTGATAGCGCCGGCCCGCCGATTCAATGCACGGGCCGCGGACGCGCGTGGACGGGCGTCGCCGAAGTTCTTGGAATAAAACGCGACTATCGCGTTAGGTTCGTCGAACTGTGACGGCTTCGGCCGACTGAAATTTCCGCACCGACGTTCGCGCGCCGCCCCGCGAAGCGCAGAGCTTCTGATCGCTTCTAGCGCTACCGGCTAAATTGGACGTGGGTGGCCTGGTCGCCGCGAAGATCGCTTCCAATTAGAAGTGGAATAATTTTCTTGGATGCGAGGACCGCCTGAGCGTACCGCGGAAGGCTTGGAAGGTAAAAATCTACTGACACCAGTGGTACCGCGCTTAATAACCGCGGCGGGTTGCAGTGAACGGTTGCTCTTCGAAGCGGGGTTACATTTATCCTCGATCGCCTTGAGGTCTCTTCTCTTCGTCGATAATAGTTATCTGTTAACGTGAAGTGATACTGAAGTTTTTATTTATTTATAACGAGGAAAGTTCCATTAGTGCACGAAACGATGTAAGTAATGGTGGCAAAAAGAATTCTGAAGAAGGAGCACAAGTTCTACGGCTGAAGGAAACGATTTAAGGCCGTCGCGGGTTTTGGCGCGGCGATACGGAGAGAAACGTTTACATATAATTGCGCAGCGAGAGTTAATTAGTAATTGTTATTAATTTCTTCGATTCCCTTCGCTTCGACGAAACGTTGCGCCCGACGGCCTTTGCTCGTCAGCGCAAGCGTTGCTCGTTAAGCGGAGATTTTATGCGCGCGAGTATGTCGCACACGCGGAGCCGAACTCTGGAGCGTCGTTCGTGGCGAACCTGCCCGCCGTAGAAACGCCGAGTAATAATCCACTGATAAACATTAAGCAATAGACCGCATATTTATGCGCCGTTCGCACGCGGCGCCTTCTTGCGAGACTTTTTCATCGGGACGCAAAGATACGAGGTACCGTACATGATTATTCGAACGACTTCTTTAATGCATGCGGGTTCACGGTTTGTACATCAAGTTCATCGCTCCTTTTTTACATAGACTTCGCTGCCGGTTCTCGTTTCCTCGCGAAAGCGTTAGGGTACCATTACGTTAGAGCTGCGATGAGAGCGAAGCGTAGAAATACATTCTACAGTTTTATAAGGGAAGTGTCTACGTCGAAGCAGCGAGCAGGGCTACGCTTGAGGTAACGGTACCTAACATCGCCTAACAAAAGTTAAACGGCTCTTAACTTGGTGGGCACACTGGGTCGTTTATGCCCATGGTTGCTTTTTTTTTTTTACTGTTTCTGACTTTTGAAACATCTGAAAAAATGATGGGATACTTATGCAAGTCTGTACTTTAATATATAATTGTTCTTTGAGTCAAATGTTTGAAGGATTAATTAGGAAAAGTAAAAGTTCGCAAGGAAGTTTAACCCTTCGTGGTCACGCGGGGTGTATTGCACCCCAAGAGCGATTTTCGATTTGAAATGTCGCGCCTTTACGTCTTCCAAAGAGGATTTATCGCAAAAAAAAATAATTTTTTTTTAAAAAATCGTTTTTTCCCACAACCATGGAAAATCGCTCATTTTCAACTATAAATTTTATTGTATCAAAATTTACATTTCTAGAAAAAGACTATTGGACCATAACTGTATAAGTATTACGAATGTACAATTATCACTGAAAAGTTAAAAGATTAAAAATAGGAAAATGGTAACTCAAAAAATGACGCTGTGGTACAGTGAACCCCGTTTGACTAAATTGTGATTATAAGAAGGTGTGACCACGAAGGGTTAAGAAAAGAGGCAATTTGCCCGGACATAAACGACTCAGTGTGCCCACAGCGGTTTAATTGAATTATAATTGATATTTTTGTATGCAATTTGTTCGAAAGTAAAGAGAAATTATTCGTGCTTCGTGAAGCGTAAGTTAGAATCATTGAAAGCTACAAATTTTTAATCAGAACTCAAAAAACGTGAAGCATGCAAAACTCGGGTGCTGAAAAAAGGTACCTAATATCGCCTACTCGAGAAATATTGAGTAACTCATGTATATACTGGTTTTTAAAGTTATTTTTCACGTGTGTTTTTATTATTCCATGCTATATAAATGTTTTTTTTATCAATTCTTTGATTTGGATTAGATTTAAGGGGACCCTCCGGTTAAAACGCTTGAAAAATAGGAAATCTTTATGAATTTTTTACGAGAAGGGATTATAACATATCCTAAAAAATATTTTTGGTACTTATTGATACATTCGTCAGGGTACAAAAAAGAATTTTTGTTTCATGCTTTCCACCTTGAAGCGTTTTCTAGGTGGCGCTTAGTGCAGCGCTGCCACAAAGAGATGCGTAATGGGTAACCACGAAATTTACTCGCGGAATCGTCCAAAATAAATCCAAACAATTTCTTAAAATTTATAACAATGGACCATCACATTATCCTCTGTCGCAGCAAAAAACACCAAAAACTACGACGAATGCTGCACATTTAAACGAAGTAATGCAACAAAAAGCGGATAATTTTCCGTATAAATATGCAGATAAAAAAATCCGCGTTTCAGAAAATTATTTTGTAGGATGCTGCGACAGCGAGTCCAATTGCGAATCAAATGCCTCAAGGTTTTTTTAAATCCGTCCATTACTTCTTCTGAAACCGTAGTTACCGTTTCGAAATATCGTGTTTTCAGAAAAAGTGTCCTCGGCTGCTCATACCTGCTTTCGAAATTGGTAATGTGACTGTAGAATCACTATACCTCTACGAATTTCGGTGGGAAACATTCACAGGGTATTCTCGGGATGACACACTAAAAAAATATGTATATAAAAAATGGTTTTTCTGAAAAATTTTAAACGGAGGGTGTAACCTTTAAGAAAACCACACCCTAACCTTGTTACCGCCAAGCGATGTCACTCGACGCTATTGAGAACGCGCATACTGCTAACAAGACGCTATTTTCATTACGAAAAATATTTTAATCAATTACAGTCCGTAAGTACATCGTTAATTCGGTACTTCTAGTAGATGTCCTTGCATTCACAGAATTATTATTATTATTATTATTATTATTATTTATTTTACGGGGAAACCCCATGGTTTTCAAAACAAAACAGAATACAAATAACAGATTTTAGATTTACCTTATTACAGATATTAGATTTACCTTCTCCAAATGTGACGTAAAATTGTCCCAGTCCAATAAATTCTCACAACTTCACTAAAATACGCCCCTTTTTGTAATTGTCGATCATACCTAACGCTGCAATTGCCTTCCGAAATATATTCAGGTGCTAATTCAATCACGACCACTAAATTTTATTGTTTACTTGCTTACTTTTTTACGTTCACTTACTTTTACTGTTTACTGCGAGATATAACGAATGGCGATATTAGGAACCCGTGTGGTATTAGGGATCTTCATCCTACTAAGAGCTGACCAACGATACCGATCGTTTCTTATAGTTTCTATCGCAGCTCCAACGCAAAAGTTCCCCTTAGATCGCTCGCGAAGGAACCTTCCTTTCGCTCGTCGCTGAAAGAGCGGAATCCTCGTTGGAAAGAAACCTCTGCCAGCAAGGTGCCTAGCTACCTGTGCCGCTCGCAACAGTGTCGAGGCTTCCGAGATTAGATTTGCCCGACGCGCGAGACTCGTAGGATCCATGGATCCAGTGACGCTGCCGCGTGGTCTGACGGGTGGCCCGGCCGAGGGGCGAGCACGTGAAATCGCGATTTGCAAATCGAATGGCTGAATGACGCGCGCGACGCTGCACACGCTGCACGCGCTCGCGCGGCCGCCGCGGCGAGCGCGCGGCGAGAGCGTTGCCAGTGCTCGTGCAACGTTTTGCGGTGCCAGTGCCAATCGTGCTCCCCGTACTTTTGCCGGAAGGTACGCCGACAAGTCGCGTGTGCCGTTCTGGATCCTCGATCCTCGCTCTCGGTGCCTGTCCTCTCCGCCACTCTGATCAATTCCACTGATACTGTGAAGGCAGATAGATAGATCTTTGGGCACAGATCCGCGTCTTCGGACCCTCGAGTCGATCGGAAAATTGTGTACAAGTGCTGGCGACACCTGCTCTCGACTTCGATCAAAG
Organism: Andrena bucephala; assembly: GCA_947577245.1. Classification (NCBI taxonomy): domain Eukaryota; kingdom Metazoa; phylum Arthropoda; class Insecta; order Hymenoptera; family Andrenidae; genus Andrena; species Andrena bucephala. The sequence goes on from OX387716.1 coordinate 97,118,833, forward strand.
TTCCTTCAAAGATTCGGTGGCAAAGGAGCGGGCCCCATTCCTCTGGTAAACCAGTGAATTTCCCGCGACCGCTCGCCAGCTGACGGCCGTTCCGTCCCGCACGCAGCGTACGCGCAGTTTGCCCTCGACCGATGAGCCCTCTTCCTCCCCGTCGAACCATCCGATCACGCGCAAAGATCCGCGCTGGATCGCGCGATCGATCAATTCTCCCCGAGGGTAGCCCCAGCACTGCGCTCGTCGCCGCTCCTCCGTTACGTAACCGCGCCGCTGAATCGGAGCAGAGCGAAGTGGCGGTGCCTCTCTGCTCGCGGACCGCAGATTTTAATCTTCCTCGATAACAGAATACCGCCTCGCTGGAATGTGGAACGCGATCCTTAGCCTAGGATCAAACGCGGCCTGCCTTCTCGCCTATTTCACATTTGTTTACCGCGCCCGTTCTCGCGCATCTGCTACTTTATATCGCAGTGACACGGTTGCCCACTTGATATCGCGGCCACACCGTTGCCTACTCGAATTTCTATCCCGCGGGAGGTGTGTGTGTGTGTGTGTGTGTGGGGGGGGGGGGGGGATGCTGCTACGCCGAGTCAAGTGCACCACCTTCGAGTTTACTCGAGGTCGCGATACTTTCCGGTACGATAGAACGGGGAGGTGGTCGCTGAAAGCTCGGCAGAGATACCCTGCGGAACTTAGGCTCGACCCTTTGATCGAAGAGAACGATCTCTACAGAGTGTATAAAGCAGTGGCGCACTCGGGATTAACGCACGGTTCTTTTTGGGAAAATTCGGTAAAAAGAAGTCACTCTTTTTTATCCTGTGAAACTTCTAATTGGACTTATTTCAGCAAACAATCCTTGAATTTTAGTGACAATAAAACGGGAAACTGTTATGAGTAATGATAATTTTATTATGAAAAGTCTAGATTTTAAGATCTTCGCACATTTGTGAGGGATACTAAAATTTTACGTTTACTTACACTTTCCGCTTAACTAAAAATTGAATTTGGAGAGAGAAATATTTTTAATACGAATTTAATAAACTTCATTAGATGATTGTAAAAATTGATTTATGAAATAAAATCCAGTTTCCTTTTCTTTTTCGAAAGCTCTCGAATTACTTGAGCCGCGGTTGCGTTAATCTCCGTTTTCCTTCTTCGCTCAGGCTATGCCACTGGTCCGAAGCTTCCGCGTTAAACGATCGATCATCCGTCGCTCGCTAGTGAATCAGATGAACGGAGGGGCCTACCCCCGTGGAAAGGACCGGTCGCCTAAAGATCGAAGATGCGAATGGCGTTATTTCGAAAGCGGGGTCGGGCCCGATGGCAGCCCAAGGCCTTCGCCGCGCGGAGCTTTGCCGACGTTATTTTCGCGTGGTACACGGAAGTGCGTGCCGTTTCCTCCTCGAGGGCAGCGGCGAACGAAAGTGTTGGAAATACACACGGCCATCGACTGGCCGCGGCCAACATTTCGCCCCGATTCCCCGCGTTATTGCCTCGTTCCTCCCTCGCCCTCCCCCCCCCTCCCCCTCTTCGGGGTTGTTTGGTATACTTGCTGCACGCTGTCCGTTGCCAAAGAGGCGCACACGTAACGGGGCACGCGAGCCCCTTTTTCTCTCTCGGCAGCTCGCGGTCGCGAACGAGGCAAAGGCCGCGAAAGAGAACGCGGACTCGCGGGAGCATTCGTGCCAAAATCGTTGGCAGAGCGCTCGTCACGGTCCCTCTTCGGGTCCACGCCGATTCGAGAAGGGTGGGGGGGGGGGGGGGGGGAGAAAGGGTCTCGGAGAACTTGTTTGTAGGGTGAGTCCGGGGGAGATGGTCACAGTTCCGTTTGGGGTCTACAGTCGACCTATTTGAAATCAAGCAACGGACGTGATATGGAACAAAGCTTAATCTTTTGTCCACACATCGATAATAATAAATAATAATAATAATATCCTCCGATAACATTTAAAAAAAAAAAGAAAAAAAAAAAAGAATACTCGTTATTTGTTAGCTATCATGCTTTTCCTTCTAAGAAAATACTTCCACTGGCCATCTGTCTCGGACTTCACCCATGGAAAGTCGTCCTCGAGGTGTCTATGATCAAGTGACAGTAGCTAGATTCAAATAGGAGGCTCTCAGTTTGTGTTATGAACGCGCGTCGCGTGAAGCTGCCTGCCAAAATCGTTGGCGGAGCTCTTCTCCATGCTCCTCCTTGGGTTCTATAGTGATTCAAGGGGGGGGGGGGGGTGGGAGGGGGAGGGGGTGAGGGAGAGGGTAGATAATGAGTTGCGTGGGCGGAATTTTTGACGGTTGACGGACAGGAGGTGAATTGGCGAAAGGGACGCGGTTGATGGCATGAACGCCCCGAAGAGGGGACTGCTCCCCACGTGCTCGATTGCACAAGCTAACACCGCTGCTCGGCCGTCACTCTATTTTTAACAATACCGGCCGCATATTTAACTTGCACCTAACTCAACCTAAACCTACGCCCATCTTTATCTGACCCGCCCGCCTGTCTCGCTCGATGGCTCATCAACGGTGTCCGCGCGAACGCGCGTTTCCACTACCCGCGGATTCAATGTATCACTATCTGTCGGCCCGCCAGTTGAGCTTTTTCGCCGCTGATCCGGGAATGGGGGGGGGGGGGGGGGGGAATCTTGGCACTGGTGGCCGCGGATTCTTTGGTGGAGTCGTGTGTACCGGGTCCCCCGGATACCTGGCTGGAGGGAAACGTTCTTTTTGCCGTGGCCGGGAGGGGGGGGGGGGGGAGCCTGATATTGTAATTGGACTATCGAGACAGAGCATGCGTGTGTAGCTACGCGATCGGGTGCGCAGATAGGAGCTGCCTGTAACAGGCATCTAATCATAGGAGCGATTGTATCGATCTCTTCAAGGAAAATAACAGTTGCAGGGGGGAAGTCGACGGACACCGGCATATCGTTATCAGAGTCATTGATATCCGCGTTACACTTGGAATTATAGGAACTCAGCTGTGCCTGTGAAGTATGATTTGCTTTGCGATACACATTTCAACAGTTGGATAGTAATAATAAAGAAAAACAGCTGAGAACGTTTAAGATATATCTGGTGAGCAAACAAGTATAAGTCAAATTTTATAATTTTAATTTAATTTTATAATTTAAATTTTATTTTATTTCTTTTTTGCGAATCGAAGTTAAAAATAAAAGTTTCTTTTAACGCATTTGTTATCAACTCTCACGTCCAAAATTTAACACCCGATTTTATGTAAGTACTTTAAATATTTCAACTGTCTTTCTGCGAAGATAATGATTCTGAGTTTTACTCGTTCGCTCGCCCATCAGAGATTTCTCCGTTGCAATAAAGAATACGGCGACGTCCTTGTGAGCTGAAAGGCCGTCGCGCATTTTGGCGGAGCGCGAATCGTCAGAGAAGAGTTTATAAAGAATTGATTTTCATGGAGCAGCGACAATTAATCGATTATTATTAATTTCTTCGATTCGCCAAAATGTCCACTATTTTCCCAAAGCGTCCACTATTCCTCTCCCGAGACGGAGGATTTCTCGAAACGATAGTTCGAGAGCGAAGCGCGGAAGTGTCAAACCGATACAGGTTTCCTGTCCCCTCGATAACAGAGCGTTACGTTCAGCATGCAATCTGTAGCGAGAAACGCGCGCGTTGTTCGCGCGCACCGAGATAAATCTTACGCAACTGTCGCGTACTCTTCGAGGCTTAAGCTCTCACTAGCGTTCGCGACAGGCTAGCCGTCGCCTGTCGTCCCGTCGCAACGAAATAGAGTCATTTCGCTCGGCAAACTCGAAACGTCTCCTCGCGGACAACCTTTACTCGAGGGGCCTAAAAATAACCCCCCACTCGAACTCACCCGCCGTTTTTTAATCGTGCTGGCCCGTTATGCAAGCCGAATCGCGAGGTTCTTTTAAATCGAGCCGTCCTTTGGCGCGCTTATCATAACTCCCGGACGAGAACGGAAGGGAGTTGTGTCAAACACTTTGGGAGAAAGTAGTCGGAGAAGTTTGCCTCAACTTTCTTCCTTTTCAGTAGCTGAGTGAAGTCTGTGAATCTTCAGAATTTGGAGGCGGTTCTACTGTAAAGAGGTTTCATTCGATTTTCGGCCTTTTGGATGCTTGAATCAAATTGATGAATTTTGAGAATTTAGGGAGTTTTAGTGTTCAGAGGTTTCTTCTGTAAACTTCTCGCGTTTTGGACACTTGGACGAAATTTATGAATTTTCAGAATTTACAGAGTTCTACGGTTCAGAGCTTTCTTCCTTAAACTTTTCGCGTTTTGGACTCTTGAACGAAATCTACAAATCTTCAAAATTTAAAGAGTTGACTATTAAATACTTGAATAAAATTGATGAATTTTCGGAATTCAGAGAATTCTGAATTCACTGTTCGGAGGTTTCTTCTTTAAATCTTTGGCCTTTTGTATACTTGAACAACATCTACAATTTGTTCGGAACTTTAGAGAGTTCTACTGTTCAGAGATTTCTTCTTCAAACTTTCCGCGTTTTGGACACTTAAACAAAATCTACGACTCTCCAGAGTTTATCTTCGGTTCTACTATTGAAAGGTTTCTCTCCTCTCGCCCAGCATCCTCTATCGCGAGCCCTCTCGTCACAAACCGTCGCGCGTGATTCCTCCGCGAAGGGCTGTATCCAGCGCGCCGTCCGAACATTTGGGGTCCCGCTGGTCAATTTGCGGCAATTACCAAGCCGTTGCGACCGGTTAAAGTCAGTTAGCGGCCGAGACGGGAGCGCGCTACGCGCCGGCCGAGCAATCTGCGACGAAACTGTACCGTCCCATTCTCTCCTTACATTTTCCCACCACAGTGGCCGATGTTAATGAGCAGTCACGCTGTTTTTCCCTCGCCCGTGAAAATCCTTGACTGCTTGTTTGCATGCGCGATCACACGACGAGCTTCCTCCACGCTCGAGCGCGACGAAGCGCGTAACGCGCGCAGACCTTAACCTTCCCGATAACCCGTCGCCGAAGCGAGCCACGAGAAAGCGTTTCGTGGCCGTATTCTCTGGTTATCGGTGCTTTTCCACGACGGTACGATTGTCTAGCACACGCGTGGGATACGAAAGGAAAGGTTTTTTGATCTCTGGATTAGCGAGGGATTGATTGCAGGTGGAGTTAACTCTTAAGTGGATTATTGGGATCTTAAGTGGATTATTGGCCCTGTGAAAATTTAAACTAATAATCCTTTAATATGTATCGATGTAATTAGTTGACGATTTATGTAATTTCTCTATTATCTCATTGGGCTTCTAATGCGGGCGAAGGAAAATTCATTTCTATTTACCAATTCGGTAAAAATTAACGTTAATTAAAATAATTGATTTGTTGGGCTCTTCGGGAATACATTACGCTTATAGCGCGAAACTTTCCTGTACAGCTTAGGTTTTACTAACGAGATCTGTTTATCTCACAAATTTCCTAAGTAAACATAGACCATTGCATATTAAGTGTTTGATATTACTCGTAAATATCTATCACGTAATTTGTTTTCAAACTTTCTAATACTTTTCTATATTTCTATATTTATTATTTTATAAAACAATCGTTGCATAGTAAAGTCCAACTTCTGAATAAAATTCAAGGGCCACTTAAGAGTTAAGGTCCTTGATTGAGTTTTTGATTTCGTGATTGGGGCAGGATAGAAGGCTCGAACGTCGATTCTTGGCTGTGAATTGCCACGAGGAGACGAGAACGACGGCAGTTGTTCTCGGCTCCCAGCTCGCCCGAGCGTAATCGTTACGTAAGGGGGACTTCGCGAGCTAAGAGCCGCGGCCATGTGCTCCGCCTCGTACGAGGGTCAGGACCCGATCGCGCGGCAGTGCTCGGGGGGGCTCCGCAACCAGGGCGCCGGTTCGACCGTTTAACTAGGCCGTCGGAGATGCTCCTCCCTGACGATTCCCAGTGGAGGTTCGCTCGCGCCGCGTATTTAAATTCCAATCCCCATCGCGCTCTCCGACTGGCCCCAGAACTAGCAGGCAGAGGATCTTAGAAGTTTGAGGCTTCCAGGTGTCGGTCTCGTCCTCTTGGAGCGTTCCACCGTTTAATCAGCATTGCAGCTAGCTTCATTAACATGCCGGCGCGACAGTAAACCTCTGATGAAGCTAGCTGCGATACCAGCTGCGCCCCGGAACAAATACTCCAACAGGACCCACACCATGAAGCACCAAACAGCGGCAGATTAACCGACGGAAGACTAGTTGTCGCGAGGCGACAGTCGACACTCCCCGGTTTCGCTTGCACCAGGTAGGATTTCTGATTGCAGCGGCGTGGAGCACGAGGATGAGCTGTACAGCGCGCGGCAGCTCGCAGCCCGTGACACCGAGGAGACCGCGCTGAGGGCGGAGAAGCTGGCCCCGAGCCCGACCGAGCCTGCCCAGCCGGCCAGGATCGAGGTGAACGGGGAGGACGAGCTCGAGGAGGTGGCCCTCGACCTAAACGACAACGAGTGCGCGGCGTTGACCGCCCAGCCGGAGAAGCCAGCCGCCACCGTCGACAGGGCGAAACCGTTGGCGGTCACCACCTCCACGTTCCGCGCGGCGGCGCCCAAGAAGAAGGAGCCGGCTGGGCCGCAGGACGGCTCGCGGAAGGATAACACCTTCCCGAGACCGGTCCACGCCACAGAGAAAGCCTTCGTCGGGGTGCAAGCGCTCAAGGACTCGCTCGAGGAGTCGCTCAAGGAGAACGAGCAGCCGAAACGCAAGCAGGAACGGCAGGAGACGGTGGCTAGAGCCCCGTTCATCTTCCAGGTACGTTTCAGGCGCCACGCGAGGAACAGTGGCCGACGTGGGTCGAGAAGAAGGCCTCCCATAGGGCCCCATTTAAAAAAGAAAAGATTTATTTAAACATTATATTTTATTTTTCTGTATTAATACACTTAGCTCGTTTTTAGTAAACTGCCTCTTCATTTCCCGGGAAAATGGGTCCCTGTCCAGAAGGCCTCCAGGGCCCTATCTTCAAAAAAAAAAAGAAAAGAAAGTTATGATTTTATCCAAACACTATATTTCTTTTGTGTATTAATACACTTTTAGCTCGTTTTTTAGTAAACTGCCTCTTCAATTCCCCGGGAAATAGGTCCCTGCCTAGAAGGCCCCCAGGGTCCTATCTTCAAAGAAAGAAAATTATGATTTTATCCAAACACTATATTTTTTTTCTGTATTAATACACTTAGCTCGTTTTTAGTAAACTGCCTCTTCATTGCCCCGGAAAATGGGTCCCTGCCCAGAAGGCCCCCAGGGCCCTACCTTCAAAAAAAAGAAAATTCTGATTTCATCCAAACACTATATTTTTTTCTCTATATTAATACACTTAACTCATTTTTAGTAAACTGCCTCTTCATTTCCCTGGAAAATAGGTCCCTGCCCAGAAGGCCCCCGAGGCCCTATCTTCAAAAAAGAAAATTTTTTTTTCTGTATTAATACATACACTTAGCTCGTTTGTAGTAAACTGCCTCTTCATTTCCCCGAAAAAAATGGGCCCCTCAGAACGTTTGCCACCAGGGCCATTTTCCTTAAATCCGCCACTGGATTCGAGGTTCTTGGAGAACGCACCTCGTGGCTCATGCTCGTCGTTGTTCGTCTTTCAGGGCAAGCCAGCGATCGAGTACGATCCAGAGGCGACGGTGAGAAGGGACAGGCCGCAGGCAGTTACTAGGCACCTGTTCGCGCCTATCGCCGCGCAGCAACAGCAACAGCAACAGCAGGAACAGATCTCTTGCAGACCACCGCCGCAGACTGCCACAGCGAGCATCTTCGCGCCTCGGACCGAGGACATGAACAAGGGCTTCTTGACTTTCAGCGAGGATCAGCCTGGTCTTACCAGTGGGTATTCGACGAGAGTCTATGGTCGATTCTTTGGTTGTTGAGTGGTGTTATTTGTCTCAGAGGTCGATTCTGGTGGTCGATAGAGGTGGAAGGAATATGTAGGTAAGCTGTGAGGGATGTAGACAGTGAAGTACGGCGGGCGTGGGTGATCAGGGGCTTGAAGACGGCGTACTGTGGGCGTAGGGGTCTTCGTAATTTAAGGGGTCTTCCTAGTGTGACGGGTGAAAGAAACTTAATCTTTCGGGAATTATAAAAAGGAACAAGTATTAAACGTATCCTTTTGCAAGTTTGCAGCTTTAATCTATCGCGTTTTGAGACTGCAAACAATTTTGTACGTAAAACTATCTATTTATAACAGAATAGGAGCATCGCGAAGAGAGGGTTTTGAATGATATCAAGCAATTGTAGTTCTAAAACACAAAATTAAAAAACAAAATTGTAATCTGTACTTTAGACGTGTGGCTATCGCCTGAACCAGCACAATGAAAAAATATTGAGAAACAAAGAAATGGCAACGCCTTGAAAAAAATTATCGATTTTGGCAAAAAAAAATTATGGTTATGTTGACCGTAGTAATTCAATTTTGCAAATATTTGCAAAATTCTTGTTCGAACCATAAAGTTACGTCTATGCTTGATATATTTGAAGTGGATCGGGACTTTTGGTTACATGGCATTCAGGTCTGGCATCCGGAAAGATATTGCTCTCTTCACGCTATAAATAAATGGATATTTTTACTTACAAATTTTTTTATAGCCTCGATACGTGATAGAATAAAGCTGCAATACTTGTTTCTTTTTTTAATTCCCAAAAAATTAAGTCTTCTTCAGCCGTCATGCTAGGTGCATGGAAGAATGTCTTACCCACAACAGCATTTGCTGATTTTCAATATATAGGGGTGCCGCTTTGAAAGTAGTTCGGTATATTCCTTCCACTCAGAATAGCTTTCTCCAACTTATCGAAACGTTCTGCAGATCACACGAGGCACTGAGCGCAAAACCGGACTAACCCACGTTGAAAAAAATAATACTTTTCCCTATTTTATATGATTATTACAGCCTATTGGAGTACATTACCGCTACTAACTCAATCTCGCAAAAAATGTGGGTCAGTCAGTTTTTGCTCTCAACGCCTCGTATCACCTATCCGCTCTCCCCTTCCTAATTCCCAAGAGCTCTGTATCTTGTAGCTCGATAACAGTAAACAGATGCAATACGTAACTCGATGATAACGGAGCCAGAAAGTAGGGGAAGCGTATCGTGATTCTAAGTCAACTGTCGACACCGGCGGCATTGTTTATGACCCCGGAAGCGATCCTCTGTGAAATATCCTCGTCGTCGTATTGCAGTGCTCAAGGACGAACCAGAGGACCTGACGCATCTAGCGCCAACGCCCGGCGACGTCTGCGTGCCCCTGGAAGACACGCCCTTCCTCTCCGACATGCTCGACGAGTTCATCCTCGGTAACGACAACTACTGTCCGCTGCTGAGCCCCGGCGGCGCCCTGGCGCCGGAATTACGATCCACGGACTTCGGGGACGCTCTCAAGGACGCCGACCTCGGGGACAGCACCAGGAACAAGGGCCTAGGGGACTCCCTGGCCGACAGCGACCCCTTCATGTACGGCGACTCGCCGAGCAGTCCCTGCAGCATGGACCCCAACTCGGTGTCGCCCACCCTCTCCAAGTACCGCCAAGTGAGTCCCTAGCGCGTTATAGCCTTCCGCGGTTCTTTAATAGAGTGCTTAATGGAAACCCTTTGATTGCAGAGCCCAGAGCGAAGCATAGACTCGCTAGGCAGCCCGACGGGCGGTAGCGGAGCCGAGGGCCTCTCAGAGGACGAGATGCTGATGCTGGGTCTCAGTGACAGTATAGCGGACGACGAGCTAGCACTCAGGGCTCCCTACATCCCCATGTCAGATCAGGACGAGGCGCTGGACCTGTTCATCAGCGACGACATGGTGATGTGGAGCCCGCCGCAGGTCACGGACAAAAGCTGTCCAAAATGGTACGGATAATGAAGGCACGCTTAAGGGGTTATACTACTTTGGGGCCCAAAAAAGCAACAGAAGGATATAAAGAATTGTTTTTCGTGTACTTCAATAGTTGCACAATAAATTCTATGTTAAAGATTTTTCATTTTCTTTATTATATTCTTCAAAAAAAAAAAAAAAAAAAAAAATGTTAAAGATAGCTGCTTTCTTAGCCTTCAAAGCCCCCACGTCCCCAGAGAACCATATAGAAACTGTGCAATTTACTGTCTCCCGGCAGGACGATAGACGACAAGGAGCAACGACCGTCCGACTCGAGTTTGGCGCAGCTCCTGAAGACCGACCAGATCGTGTCCAGAAAGTACAACGACCATGGAGGAGGTCTGGTGAACCCCGTGCAAGTACTCGGCCAGATACCCAGGAAAAGTAAGTCTCTTAAGCCAAACCGATCGTTTGCAACGGGGCTTATCGTTACCGTTCATTCAGATTCGAGCCTGGACGCCAGCCCATGGGCCTCCAAGCTGGACAGAGCGGCCAAGCGCATGCACACCGCCTCGGCTGACATTGGGGCCGAGAACAAGCGCATGAAATGCGACGAGTCCGTTAAACGCGGCAGCCCCCTGGAGGAGCATCTGCTTGGCAAGCAGCAGCCAGCGGCGAGGAAGTCAGCGAGCATCGACAGCGGTAGCCAGCTCCTCCGTCGTCTGGTGTCTCAGCAGACGGTGCCCAGGAGCAACGGCTACTCCACCGAGTCGTTCCCCGTGCACGATCGCAGGCAGAACGACAGTCGAATGCAGGACGACCCGGAGATGGAGGAGGACGAGGGCGACGGCGGTGGCACGGAGGAGGGCGGCGGGGACGACCGGTGTCGTCGAAGCGTTTCGGCCAGCCAGCCCTCGCAGCGGAATAACCCGCCGTGCAGCAGCGTGCTGATGAATCTCCTGGTGTCCGGCTGCGACGTGAGTGCGGGATACGTTTGCTTCGCGAAGCCGAAGCCCTCCAAGAGCATCGCGAGCACGTGAGCGACACGGCCAGCTCGCGTGTCCCCCGCTGTCCACGGGACATTTGTTGGATCTTCGCGTAGATCGCGAGCGCCGTCGCAAGCGTGCCCCCCCCCCCCCCCTCGGCCCTTCCGCGGCTCTAGAGAGACCGGGGGGAAATGGCCACGATCGCCCGTGCCCCACGCGGGAGTAGGGCCACGGCTGACGCGTGCACTCCTCCGAACTCATGTTCCCACACCCTTCTCTCGTTTTCTACCCGCGACAGTGCACGGCAGCCGGAGAACGAAAAGGGGTAGCGTCGGTAGGGCCCGATCGCCTCGGGCCGCGGGAGAAGCCATGGATTTTGTACAGAGGCTGGCGAATGGACGCGAGTCGGTTGACCATAGTAGACGATAGTTTCGCGGGGCGTTTCACGGGCCCCGTGTCAGGGGCGCCGATCGGCGAGAGAGCTCGGTGGTCGGACGGTAGATCGAGCGAACGAATGGCCAAGCGTGAAAAGCTGTCCAAGAGTGTTCCGGATGCCGGTTGCGCTCGAGGCCGGGTGACCAGGTATCGCTCGATCGTTGTTGGCCCGACCGTGTCTCGCTGTTTAAAGTCACGTTATGTATTCTACTTGAAAGTATATGGAATTGTTGATTGAAGATTGTCAAAATACATTGAACATTGAAACATCGAATCATCAGAACTGCTGCGTTTCGTTTCCTCCTCTCTCATCCCTCCACCCACGGGACTGGCCTTCCATTCGAGACTATCATCGCTCGGGAAAGAGGCGGCCCCGTTGCTTCGCTCACGCTTCGTTTTTAAGTCAACGACTTTTGCATGGCGTCAGAGACGGTGATATAAGCCGGCGACGCTTTCGCGGTTCAAGAGCTTATCGCGAGTAATAAAGGGGACGTCATCGATCGTTATCGATGGTATTGGTACAGAGTTTCGTTGGACTTCTAGTTTATGAGGCGATTACGTCGGAAGATATCGGTAGATTGCGTAAAATCCTCTCTGTAGTTGTATTTTATGTAGAAACAATAAAGTTTATTGCGTGTTTTTTTAGTGACAGCCACGATCCTTGAGCTGTTTTATCGTGGCGGGAGGCTTCGGTGGGAAGTCTCGCAACAACGTAGCCAATGATTTGAGATGATTAATTGTGACGTAAATTGTGCAGGGGTTCTTTTCATTTTACTGTAGATAGATAAATGTAGCGCGTCATCTTGCAAGTCTCAAGCGATAGAGAAAAAGATGTATTAATAAACGTAACGATTTGCATGCTCGAACGTTTCCCATTTTCCTGATCTTTCACACGAAACGCAGCATCCCTTTGGCGGAATGTTTCGCTGAGAAACGAAAGAGAATATGAAAACTTGGAGGGCTAAGGTTCCAAACGAAATAACCACCACTTCGTGCGTTAACAATGTTCAGTTGAATAAAATTTGATGTTCCACGCATATTCCTTGATCGAGGTCAGCTTCGCCTCGACTTCCCAGTTACCTAACAAGTTTATCCTATCAAACAAGACTTAATCAAAGTACATGCGTGAATATCGAGTCGCTTTTTATATCGATAATCGTTATCAGTATCGTCCGAAGCTTCAGACACTGTTAACTGCCGGTACCTTTTCAAATAAGACACTCTGTAGCTCCCAATTGTTATCAAAGATACCTACCCTTCTTCCAAGAAGAATATGGTTCAAAAACAGGTACAATAGCCATCCTTATATCAACCCCCAGCCACTAGAGTGTCCAATTCTGAAAAGGCTCCGAACAACCCGGTTGGTTCCTCGACCTTCGCAGCCCAATTAAACTACCCCTGCTTCTCTGTTCAGGAGAGCTTGATGGATTCCCGCAACGTGCCGATAGTGGTGCTACCGAGGAGCCTAACGTCCCCCCTGAACGTGAACCTGGAGAATCAAATGGTCCCCCAGTGTCCGGACTCCCGTGGATCCGAGGGGCCGTTCGACCAGCTGGCCCCGATCTCGAGGAAACAGCTACCCGGTGCGTTCATGGCGAACGGGCTGGTCTCGCCGGCCTCGCCCATGATTCCCTTCGACAGCTTCGACTACGACCCCAGCATGTCGTCCAGTGGACTGCTGCAGGTGCAGCCGGACCTCTTCGGCAGCCTCCTGGATCGGAATCTCGTTTAAAACGCTCTCGCGTACGACGCGACGGCGCGCGGTTGCGATCGAGACCAAAGGGTGGGACAGAAGGAAGACGATAATAGAATATTGAATGAAAGATATTAAGATTCGGTACTGGGTTAGGGCAATTAATCGCTAGAACTACGAGCGCCGAACACGATTCGGGGTTTCTTTAGAGAATTTTTGCACACGTGGCATTCAGATGCGCGCAGGGTGTCGCACTCAAACCGATCCACACAGATCTCTTCGAGGTAGTTTAATAATTCTTTCAAAGCGAGTAAAACAGCTGGCGTTCGTATCTCCTCGACCAGCTGCTAAAAGTTATTCGGATTATGACCGTTTCGAGAGCAACCGCAACTATTTTCGATACCGATATTTATTCCCAAGATAATCCCGTGGATCTGTTCGAATGGAGCAGCCTGCATAACGATAGTTTCCCATGGGTGTGAGACCGTGCTACGTATCAACCCGGCCGGTTCAGAAACGGCCGGGCCCTCTTCAACGTAAAAGTGCCAATGCATTTGTTGGGATCTAGTTTTTGGGTCTCCTCGTTTCAGTGCGGAATCTTGTCCGTCGCGTGGACCGATTACCGACGTCGCGACGAGGCGAGAGTTTTACTTTGATAAGAACGCAGTGTTCGCCGTCTGACGATCGCGCACGGACCGAGTGCATTTATTTGCGCGGCAGCGCGCCAATTTTAGTCGGCCGATCGACGTCACGTCACCTGGAACGCTGAGCGAAATTCACGCGTCACGCGGGGCTAGGGAGGGTGGGGTGGAGTGGAGATCGCTCGTAGGTGAAATTGAATAATTATCGTGCGGCACTCGCTCCCGCGTTTTCCTTAAAGCCGACCGTCGCGGTGTTCACGACGAGCCACGCGCGATAAAGCTGTATTCCGTCGCGGTTCTCGTCGTCGTTGTTACTGTTTTTTATAGTTTTTAACAATGCCAATCCGATTATCAGTTGTTACTATACGGTATATATATATATAAATATATATATTATATAGATTGTATTACGATTTATCCGTTCTATGCACGTACGCGGAGGGGCGCAATGAATTATACGAATATATACATATGCGTATACACACATGTATACATATATACATATATTTTTATTATCACTTATTGATACGGTCACCCGTAACGGCATACTAATGTTCTGTTCAATTTCTGTCGCCTGTAATCTGTCCTGTAGCGTCACGATTTAATCACCCATTGATTCTTGTCTGCGCTGGTATAGATTTGGGTATTACTCCGCCGGAGGAAGAGTGAAAACGAAGCTACAATGAGACATAATAAATGGTCCTTCTGATGTGCCAGTGCTCGTTTTATACGCCAGGGTGTACCGTTATTTGATGAAATATATGTTTTTTAGTACAATGGAAGAATCTCTGTGCTTTCCTGAGCGGGAAAGGTAATGGTAACGTGCGGGCTGGGCTGGAGCCTTTCTTGCGCCATAGGCGAACTTGCCAAATTGCGTTTTTTATTTATAAGTAGTTTTATAACCCGACCTCGCCCTGAATTTAGATTCTATTAAAATTATTTTATTGTGAAAATGGTCATATATTTGTGGATTAGCCAGCTGTGGCACATTTCGCGACAACAGATTTTACCGTTCGCAAGTTTTTAGGCGACAGACTTGTAAACTTTCTGCTTCATATATTAAGATACATATTTAAGTTTTTTTTATGACTTCTCTGAATTTTTATTTGTCGTTTATAACATTTATGGTAGAACTTGTGATACTTCAGTTAACCCTTAATGGTCGCACCTTTTTGTAATCAGAAATTGGTCACTTGGGGTTCACTGGAACCCAGCGTCATTTTTCAGTTACCATTTTTTTGTATATTTCAATCTTTCAACTTTTCAGTGATAATTGCACATTTATAATACTCTAATAATCTTTTTCTAGTAATGTAAACTTTGATATCATGAAATTTGTAGTTGAAGAAATAGTTGTGGAAGAAATTCGATTTTTTTGCGCGGTAAATCCCCTTTGGGAGTCGCAAAGGCGCGACATTTGAGCTCGAAAATGTCTCTTGAGGTGCGATCGATCCACCCCGCTTGATCACGAAGGGTTAAAACTTTACTTAAAAAAAAATGCCAACCATTGGAAGACCATTTTGCGCCCTAGGCAGCTGCCTAATGTTGCCTGTAGAGATGATCCAAGCCTGGTCACGTGGAGAACGAGGATCGCAATGATCCTTTCCAGTAAAAGCCGTTACCAGTACCTTCTCCAATCAGAAAACTTGCTTCGATTCCACACCCTCCTCCCCTCGTGCAAGACACTGTGCCCTGAAACTGTTTACGATCATGCCGCTGTAAAGGTAGCAGCAGAACGGCCCGAGTGGTCCTATCCTAAAGGACTTCAGGCCGCGAGCGTCATGCCGCGTTTATTAACCAGCGAGAGGCGTGTACATCGGAACCGTCTAACCTATCTACGATGACAGGTCGGATACGATCGACAATTATCCGTCATAAAGCGCACGATACATGGGCCTGGTAAATGCCGTTTACAACTGGGGCACCGTAAAAGCACTGCATTGTACCGTCTTCTCGATGAACCTCGCCGGCCTCGTCGCCCTCGCGCTGGCCATAGTCTGGGCCATCCGGTTCGAGAGGGGCTTCGGTGATTACCTGAACCTCGTCACCCCCGGTGAGTCCTGACTCTCCGCGATCCCCCTTCGCTCCGGGAACGATTTACAATGACGGACGGGGCTAATGGGCGCTTCCAAAAACTCGCCGTAATCCATCTTCGAAAGGCGTTCCGCGTCGGGCGGAGCTGAATACCAGCAGCGTGTATGGGTACCGTTAGGGTCCGGGTGGATTAACGTTCTACGGGGCCTTGGGCTTTAATGGTCTTTATTGACGTATCGGATTACAACAAGATTTTAACCCTCAATTAGTCGCACCTTCTTGTGTTACATAATTAGTCGCATGGTGCCCATTTGACCCCAAACTTAAACTTGTGACATTTCTTTAATTTCTCGTTACTTCTCATGGAGTGTTTTTATTTATTATAAGTTGGATTAAGGCGAGTAAAATGCAACAAATAAAACATTAATGTTCCTTTATTCTTATATTAATTATTGGCGTTTATTAACATTTTAACAAGGAACTAAGCTACTCGAAATTGCAACAAAAATTGGTCATTAGCTTTGTCAGAAATTGAACTTGAATGACGGCTGGGGTCGAGTAGATCCCATGCGACTAATTAGTACTTGCTAAGGGTGAATGGCATTGGATTCGCGTGATCGGTGTCGATTGTACGGTCGGGTTAACGAACAGATCACGACGAGCAGGTGACGGCTACGTCTGGGCGACGGTGATCATTTCCGCCGCTGTTCTCTGCTCCCCCGCCTACTTTCTGGGCATCAAGTCGTGGTTGTACATGAGGCCGGAGCCAGGTAGATGCGACCTGGAGGATCAGCTCAGGGTGGATGGGACTGTGGATCCTCACGACGCGAATCGACTTCTGTTTCTACATGTGGTCGCCTGTTTGCTGTCGGGCTTCCTCGTGGCGATCTTGAACGCGACTTACTTGGCGTTGCTGAGCGGGTTTCAGCAGAAGAGTCGCGACGGTCTGATCGAGGCGATCGAGAAGTATAGCAGCGACGTCGCGGTGAAGGCGCGAGTGGATGCTGTTCAAACTGAGTTGGAATGTTGCGGGGATAATAGCTACCAGGACTGGTTCCGCGTGCCGTGGCTGAAGCTGTCGATGGAAGGGCCCGAGGATGCGGAACAGGGCCCTCGACTGGAAGGGCAGTGGGTATAGTCGAACCAATTGCTCTTTAGTCGAGTGTAATGTGCAGGCAGAGATGAGGTATAGGGTAGGGTAGAGATTCGTACACATGGTATATCATTTCTATGTTATATTAACGTTGTTGGTATGCACAGCATTTTCACGGAGTTCATAAGGCCCATGTTATTCGCACAGTGTTCTGGTGTCACTGATAATACATTGCTATATTATACCTATAATGTTTTTACTCCATTCTTGTACCATTTCTACACTACCTCTGTCCCAAATCACTGCTCGCACTTTACACTCCACACAGCACCCTTCGCACTCAATACTCCATACTCCGCACATCACACTCCACAACACTACAATCCACAACATTATACTCTACAGCATCACATCCCAAAACATCACACTCCAGAATACTACGCTTCACAAAGTGTAGTGATACCTCATAACACTACACTCCAAAATATTACACTCCACATTACACTCTGCAATATTACATCCTAAAACATCACACTCCAAAACACTACACTTCACAAAGTGTAGTGACACCTCATAACACTACACTCCAAAATATTACACTCCACAATATTACACCTTGCAACATCACATCCCAAAACATCACACTCCAGAACACTACACTTCACAAAGTGTAGTGATACCTCATAACACTACACTCCAAAATATTACACTCCACATTACACTCTGCAACATTACATCCTAAAACATCACACTCCAAAATACTACACTTCACAAAGTGTAGTGACACCTCATAACACTACACTCCAAAATATTACACTCCACAACATTATACTCTACAGCATCACATCCCAAAACATCACACTCCAGAACACTACACTTCACAAAGTGTAGTGACACATCATAACACTGCACTCCAAAATATTACATTCCACAACATTACACTCTACAACATCACATCTAAAAAACATCACACTCCAGAATACTACATTTCACAAAGTGTAATGACACATCGTAACACTACACTCCAAAATATTACAAGACTACACATTAATACCACAACATCACACATTACACTTCACACATCACAATATTCATTCATTTCTCTCATTTTTCTCTCCCTTCTCGTTTCTCGATCGTAGAAAATACGGTCAGTATTAAAATCGGGTAAATATGCGCCCCGCGAAAACGCAACAAAGTTGCAAATGGCAAAATTTTTCAACAACGTTGCAAACGAGTTCGCGAACAAAAATTCCGCTTTACAACTTCGTGCGTTCCCGCGAGAAACCGAACTTCTGTTTGCAACTTTGTTGCAGGTGCAAGCAGGGGCTCTACCTCTCTTGCAGGTGCAAGAATAGTGTAATGGAATTCGGAACACGCTGTTTTTCAGTTGCCGCACCTGCAAGAGAAGCAAATTTTCGCGCTGCACCTGCAAGAAAACTTGCGAATCGAAAATTTGTTTCTCTTGCAGATGCAGCATTTAAAAAATGACTTGTGCCGAATTCCGTCGCACGATTTTTGCACCTGCAAGAGAGGAATAATTTCGCGCTGCACCTGCAAAAGAAGTTGGGAGGGCGAAATTTTGGGTTTTCGCAGGTGCAACGCGAAATTATGCCTCTCTTGCAGGTGCAAGAAACTTGCAGGGGGAATTCTGAACACGCGGTTTTTGAATTTCTGAATTTTTCGATTGGTTACCTGAAATCTTGCCATGTTGTGCACGATTCTGAGATGAGTAGTTCCTAAGTTTAGATCAACTGCATGAATAGTGTGAATTGTGAAGTGTAGAATGTGAAGTGTGACTTGTTTGTGTTGAAGTGTAACATGCAGAGCGTGAAGTGTAACGTATAGAGTGTGAAATGTGACTTGTTGGTATGCAATCTGACCTGGGACTGTGAAGCATAATGCGTAGAGTGTGAATCGTGACGTGTTGGTGTGAAGTGTAACTCGTAGAATGTGAGATGTGACGCGTTGCTGTGAAGACTTACGATGTGTGAAGTTGAGGTGCGAACTATAATCTATGATCACCTATATAGGTCGGGAAGTGTAGGCTGTGATGTGCAGATTGCGAGGCATGAATTAAAAACTGTTATTGATTATAAACCAATAATATAAGACAGGCATAGTTCAAGAATGCTGCACTTTTAGTCACTTCACCCGCCTGTACAATTTACTTGAATATAGAGCCCACGAATCATCACTGTTCTTCAACGTAGAATGCGCGATTAAATTATTGAATTTTCACGAAGTCGATATTTCAGTTCAAGTGACTCGGACTCTCATAAGATATTATGTCTCTCCTATACCCCGTCTGCGATATAACAATCAACCTTATACTTACTTCCCCTCCTGTGTACTTCTTTGTTCGACATGAGCACTTGATGAAATCTGTCCACCTACGATATAATCGTCCATCGATTGCTTCCCACAGAGCTTCCTTTAAGCGAAGCCAGTTTCTTCCAACTACAAACAACTCAAACGCCTATTCTTCCGCACCCCCCACTTCAACTCAGCAATCTCCAGTTCCATTAAGCCCTCTAAAACCTCACCCTCCCCCCCCGCAATTCTACGTTAAAGGCCAGAGCCGGAGGATCGTGAAGAGGAATCGTCGACGCCCATGGACGTGCCCTTTTCCTGCTGCTCCAACGACATACAGAAGCCCTGCGTTCATCACGACATCCTAAACCCCAGCGCCGTGTACGATTACAATCCCAAGCATCTGACAATCGCCACCCTGGGCTGCAGGTCACGGATCATTAGTCGGGGTGGAACTATTAGGACATTCCTGGCAGGATACTTGGCCCTTTTGTCCGTCTATCAGGTACCCAGGACATTTTCCCTGTAGATCCCGCTAGTAAAACCGACGAGGTCGGGTAACAGAGAAGAACTAGGAAAGTGGGTGAAAAGAAAAGAAGCTGAGAAGGATTGGGATTTAATCTTGGGGGTAGCCGTATTGAACGGATAAAAATGTTTTTAAGAAAAATTTATTTAATGCGATTTCAGTTAATACAAGTTCAATAAAATTCATTAGGTGATTACAGGAATTTATTTGTAAAATGAAATCCAGCTTACTTTTCTTTTTACAAAGCTATTGAATTACTTCAGTCGTGGTTTACATTAATCTCCTTTTTCTTTTGGGGGTGCCAGGTCTTCTTGGCTCCCTCTGGGTGCGCCGCTGTTTCTGCGTACACCCTAGACTCAAGAAGTGGCTAAATTTAAAATGATGTAAACGCCACTGGCTCCATTATTCCTCACCTCCAGGTAGTTCTGTCGTTCTTCTCCCGTCTGCTGCAAACTGCGCACAGCAACGAGCTGTACATAGGACCCCAGAAGCCTCGTTACTACGCGTGGATATTCTCCAAACCCGACAGCTTCCCCGCAACCGTGCCAAGAAGAGGCGAACAATCTCACCCTCTCAGCCAACGGTCTAATCAATCCCCAGCTTCCTCCGCTTCAGAAGCCCCCGACAGAGAGAGAATCGACACGCCAACGAAACGCCATCGACACAAAACTAGGAGCCTAAGAGTCCTACACAAGATCCGCTCGAAAATCAGCTCCGTTAAATCGAAAAGCTTCCCGCTACTCAGACCGTCCATGCTGTTCAAGAAGCCTCGCAGTAAGCAACGGAACGTCTACCGAACGCAAGACGAAGAGGACGAGGAACCAGAGGACCATGAAGAAGAAGACGAAGAAAGGCTCAGCGCCAGCAGAAGGCTTCTACCGACTCCCCCAGAATCCGACCTCGATCTGAAAGAAGATCCCAGCTCGGATCCTTCTTCCCCAGACGATGCAAACGGCGACGATGACTCCTCGACGGCAGACCTACCGCCGCCACCACCCCCTCCGCCGTTCGTAGCGAGCCTGGACATAGTAAACGAGGACCGGGGTCCCATAGACGTGCCTTCGAAGCACTCCAACACAGACATCGATATAAATACCGCGTTCAGGGAGAGAATAATGGCCAATCAGAATTCCGGGAGGCGCATAAAGGTGCTGGAGAGGTTCGGTAAGATCTGGGAGCGCGGCACACAGCGCAGGAAACGCGGAGGAGCTGACTATTCCAGCAGCGAGCACTCGCTCAGGTCGACTCGCTCCAAAATACGATCTCAAGTGGAGTTGATCTCCACAGACTTTTACGACAGATTCCGTGGAACTCTTCAGCATACCCTAGCCAGAAGGGAGAGCATCCAAGTCGGAAGAGGGTTGAAGAATGCCTGCCCCGAAAGTTGGCCAAACGCGGACGTAAGAAGGAGCAATCTCGTTGCGAGGCTGCGCTGTAACAATGTCCCTCCTTCTTATCGCTTGCTCGCTAACTGCCAACTTCAGAGGCGGCCAGCCCCGCGAACGCCCCCTTTGCCTCCCCCTCTGCCGCCGGGAAATACCACCCCGCTGCCTCAGATACAGTGCAGCATCTGCAACCGTCCTGTTCAACCAAGTCCAGTATCTTCGAGCCACTGTCTTGTTGATCAGGAAAGTGGAGGAGCGCTTGCCTCGACGCGCCCTAGAAGGCTACCCGCTGTACTATCGCGCGGCAGGGGACGCTTCCGGAGGGATTACTTACCGAGAAGTAGATCTAATCTCCCTTCGATGCCTGTGGAACGC
This sequence comes from Andrena bucephala, assembly GCA_947577245.1. Classification (NCBI taxonomy): domain Eukaryota; kingdom Metazoa; phylum Arthropoda; class Insecta; order Hymenoptera; family Andrenidae; genus Andrena; species Andrena bucephala. The sequence goes on from OX387716.1 coordinate 97,140,101, forward strand.
AGGTGACTCGAGGCTCTGGGGTGGCCTCGTGCTTGGAACTTGTAAAAATGTAAATATATGTAGGGAATATTTGAATAGGGATGTGGGGGTCGCGGGGGAGTAATCGAACGGTTGCAATTAGAAAACTGGGGATTTTCGCTTGAGGGTCCGTTCTACTTTGCAGGTCGAGAAGGGGACTATTTTTCATGATCTTTTTTTAAGAAGTAATATACGGATTTTAATATTTTCCTTTTTTGTTAAATGTTTATTATTCCTTGCTGTGTAGAATTGTATTTTTCATATTTCCTAAATGTAATTACAAATGTGTGGATTTAAGTCACAAGGTGTTTGTACCTTAGAAGGGAAGATCCCGAACCAGGAAATTCAAAAAATTCTGAAAATTTGTGAGTTTTTAGGGGATTTCCTCCTGACTACAACGCAATTTTTGTTTGCTGCCCAAATTCACTCGAAAGGGGTGCACTTAACCCTTGAAAATTCAGCTATTTTCTGATTTTGTGTTGTAACTTACGAACTGTAAGAGATGGAAAAAAGTTTCAAGACAAAAGTTACTTATTTCAAATAAATCTATTATTTTGTAAAAAAATTATTTTACAGTTCACGAGTTATAACACAAAATGGGAAAATAACCGGATTTTCAAGAGTCAATTACACCTCCTTAGAGTGAATTTGGGCAGCAAACAAAAATTGCGTTGTAATCAGGACGAAATTCCTTACATATTCACAAAGTTTCAGAACCTTTTGAATTTCCGGGTTCGGGATGTTCCCTTGTTAGTGTGAACACGGAAGTCTCTGCGGAAGTCCTCCTCGGCGTCAAAGTGGTTAAAAAATTATTAAAATTGAATGATTATGTCCTATAGGGGTGTACGCATAGAGTGGACTAGAATTATTGATTTATCAACAGTGGTTTCAAAATGATAGCCTTGTAAAGAAAATATCTCGGATTTTTTGCCCATTTTTCGGTGTCATTTTGTGGATGGAACAAAAACTATTTTTGATATCTAGATGATTTTAGTCCACTTTATGCGTACACCCCTATAGAACATAATCATTCTATTGTTATCATTTTTGGACCACTTTGAGGCCGAGGAGGACTTCCGCAGAGGACCCGTGTTCTTACCGAGGCACAAACCTTGCGACTTAAATTATAATTATACTTTGGAAATATGAAAAGTACAATTCTATACACCTAGGAAAAGAAACACTTAACAAAGAAAACATTAAAATTCGTATATGAGTTGAAAAAAAATCATGAAAAATACATACGCCTCTTTTTCGACCGGCAAAGTAGAATGGACCTTTAATCGGGTTCCTTGAGCTCGCTGCTCGTGGAAATTTCTGATTGCTAGCGCTCGAGCGCCGCCGCGATGTAAGCTGCCGACACGGTTATACAATACTTGATGGTTTATTTGCCGAGAAGTAAAATACACAGGCATTTGTTATAATGGTACTGCCGAAGAATACTTCTTACGTCTCTGTAATAACGTCTAGCGACAATACATCGATACTAAAAAGAGAGAAGCTGATATATTCTTTGATCGATCAATTTCTCCGCTTACCAAACTTACTTTACAATATTTCACATGTACTTTCTCTCCCTTTCATACGCGCTCTTTCTCTCTTGTCGCTCCAGTTTCCGCTTCGTGGTGTACTTTACAATATCCGCGACTGTTCGCCTTTCTACCCACCTCGAGTAACTGGAAGGCGATGGTAGCGAGGCCCCTATACGAGGGGGCTCGCCTCGTTCGCTCGCCCTGGCACCTTGCACTTCGGCACGGTGGTCCCAATTGCGTTAATCGTCGCGATTCGCAGATTCCGTTGTCGCAAACGTCGGCACGCTATCGATCTGCCGTACGATGCTTCGAGGGCCGGTCGAAAGTGACCGGTTGCCTCCGCGCGGCCCGGGAGAGATCGCGCGGGGCCATCGACCCTATCGATGCGAAGACTCGAGCGGTGAACGGTGCGCGGCGTGCGGGACTCACCCTCGTATACAGGTTAACCGTACTCGCTGAACGCCCGCGGGGCGTTCTCCGCGCCCACCGATCCACCCCTCGAATGTGACATACAAAAAACTCGTCTACGAGGAACCCCGAAGAATCGACACCAACACCCCCCGCGATGTCTCCCGGGCGATCTCCCGTCTCTCCCCTATTTCTATACTTTGCTCGAAAATTACCCGGCCTAAACACCATTATTTCCCCGTTCACTCGATCTCTCGCATTCACGCACACTGTGGACCGTTTCTTCCTTTTCCCCGTGGCTACGTCTATCCAGCTAATCATCTCTCTACGCATCGTCTACCCTACGTTGCAGTATCTGCGTGTGTCTATACAGTTCTGTGAATTAGGTATTTAAAAGAGTACGCGTACCACATAGACCCAGTCGAGGCTCGATATGAGTTACTCGTTCAAACATGAGGGATACGTTTGTAAAATAAGTACATAACATATACATATATGTATGTATATGTGTAATCCTCGAATAGGCGATGATAAATATTAACGACGAAGTAACAATACAATATTACTCGATCACGTATCATATAATATATATATATGCATATATATATATATATTTATAATATAACGATATTAACCGCTTGCGAAGAAAGGTAGCTTCTTCTCGCAACCGGCTCTCTCTCTCTCTCTCATTCTCTCCCTCTCTCTCTCGCTCTCTCTCTCTCTCTCTTTCTCGTTTTCTCTATGGAGCTAATTAAGAAAAGGGCTCACCACGCTCGTCCCATACATATATGCATGTGTATGTATGTACCGTATATATATAATTCTTTTTATATATATATATATATATCTATTTATAATCGTCTGTATATCTCATCTCTTTACCAAGTAAATAATTACGATAGGCCTAACGATCTCGAGCCGCACATTTACTCTCTTTGTCTCTGCCTCTCTGTCTCGCATGCACTCACTCATTCGTTCGTTCCCTGTTTCGCGACGTTCCCTTTCTCTCCACTCCTTTCATCCCTCTTAGCACGTTCGTCCGGCGAAGCGTCCAAGGTATGCAAGCCTACCAACGATTCCCTACCCCGTCCTCTCATCCTTCGCCCGCGCTCAACTGTCGTCCCGAGAAAAAGCAAATCGAACAAGCGAAATCGAAAGGAGCTACGCGCGATCCTCGTGCTTCTTTCCCCCCCCCCCCCCCCCCCCCGTTATCCCTTTTGTGCTCAGCTCTCTGATAACGCGGCGCGCGACTCGAGGGCGATACCCGTTGCGATAGTCGATTAATTAATTGCTGAATTATCGAGAAAAGTCTATGGGCGTGCAGCGTGTCTCGCCCGGTTCCGTCGGAAAGTAACGGCCGCCTCTCGCTTCCCTTACGCAACAGACTCCTTTCCTTTTATATCGAAAGGAAGACACTTTAAGCCCCCTCTAAGGAAGCGAACGACGAAAATTTTGAATGTTATTGTTTATATACTCGCGCTCCTGTTAGAATAAACCCTCCTGTCCTACTCGAGACCGTTAAAACAACTGCCGCTAGAATCGGCGAGATAACGGAGCCGGGGAGACACGGTCTATGCACACCGATGCATATTGAAATCATGCTTATCGATAATATATTAAACACGGCGGCTAAGTATCCGTTTACCGTGGCCTACATAAAAAAATCATCGCCTGAAAAACCGCTTAAACCCTTAACTTGCTCGTTCTCGCCCGCCTCTGTCTCTGTCGTTTCGCTACGGACTAATTTTGATGCTACGTGGTGTCGGGGGGAGGATCAACGTCAGCGGTGACAGCATAGCTCTGCTCTCTATGCGGTCTCTTAAAAGCTACAGAGGTAAGTGTAAAGACGCGAATACTGTTAAGGCTGACAGCTGTTGTCTCGAGAAACGTCCCTTATTTTTTATTTCTTTTTTTCATTTGCGGCTCTTTCGTCCGGGCCCGCCGGTGTCCGCGGCGCTTTCTTCGTCTACGAGTGCCCTCCAGGCTGCTTAACTGAGTACTCCGTTCGCTGATCGACTGGAGCACGGATGCAACAGTCGAGCAGGGGGGAGAAACGCGGACACAGGAGGGGCCCAGGTAAACGGAATTGGGGATCCCTGCTGGCCGCGGCGACACGGCGGTCTACGGATCTCGCCTCGTCTCCTCGTACAATTACAAAGTGGAGGTACATCGCTTCGTGTAAATACAATAATGTACAATCTTTACTCATCGCCGTCGGCGTCTCGCTTCATTCGCTTCGCTCTTTCGTTTGGAGTTAAACCTTACTGTGACCTCGGCGCTGGAGCATCTCAGCACCGGAAAGAGAAACGGAATCGATCTACGCGCTACGGTGAGTCGAGAGACAAAATACGACCAACAAAAGTTCCCTATCTATACACATTAAAACGCCATCTCCCCGCGGCTACGTCCTCTTCGTTGCATCGATTATCAATCCTCTTCTCGCCGCTCCGCCCTCGTCCTCTTCGCACCCGCTGCTCCTCCATTCTCCGCCCTCCCGGGCGCTCCACTAATAACCGCCCCTCCCCCCCTCCCCACACACACACACACACCCTCTCATTCTCCACCGTTCCTCCCGATTTCCTGCCGCGCGTCCTCCGCCTCGTCCCGCGTTCCACGCTCCGCTCGCCGTCTCTTCCGGTCCCGAGGGAAGGCCGAGGCGCTCGCGGACGAGAGCGGAGCTCTCCTTTACGCCCTTGGAATCGATACGCGGTGCCCAACGGTGCGATCGATGCAAGCGTTATAACGAACTCTTTCACTTCGGGGCCTGGAGTCTTGGGCCTGGCTTCCACTTAGCTAACGTAGAGTGCGTTGCGTTATTCACTCGCACAGGTCACCTCTGGAGGAACAGCCTCGCCAGGTAAGTATAAATAGTTAACGGAATTTCTAATGGGCACCGCTCGCATCGATCGCACGGGTTTCGAGGCAGCTTCCTCGCTACGATCTAACGGCTCACGCGTCTGACTACCTACGCATCGGTGCTACTGTACACGGATATCTCTTGGTCGGTAACGTTAATCGTGATAACAAATTATTACGTACGGTATGTATTACCTACAACGGGGGCTCGCTGTGCGTATGTACCATTCCCACGCGTGTCGCTGCCACACGCTGTGCGATCTACACTACTCTCTCAATCTTTCTGTGTGTCCGCTCGCGTGTCTGTGATACCTCTGTCTGCCCCTGAGCGCGTAGTGGCCCTCCGTGTGTGTCTGTGTGTGTGTTCGACCGTCTCGAATCGATTGTATCAAGTGTTCGATAAGTAACGATGCGAATTACAGTGTATGTGTGCTCCCGTAAATCCTCTTGTTCGAGTTCTCTTCCGTGTGTGGGCGTGTGCTTGTTTGCGGGTGTGTAGGCTTCCGTCGGTGGCTGCGGTGGAGGGGTGGGGGTGGGGGGGGGGGGGGGGGGGGGGGTAATCTTTAACCCTTAAACAGGCGCGCACACTCGTCGCGGCTCACTTGTATATCACCTAAGAGATTCTAACTCTTTATCATTCCGTCCTCGACTTCAGAAAGTTCACAGGCGAACCGTCGATTATGTAAACGCTGTCGCGAGAGGAAGAACTTGGATAAACGTGCATTTAAAACGAGACTCTTGTCTAATTTACCGCCCCTTCTTTAACTCGCTCAGGGAAACTCTCTGTCCCGGATCGACGAATTGACTTGGCGACGTGGCGCCGCGCCCGCGTCTCTTTGAACAGACTCGCCGGCGAACCACCGGTTCCCTCTGTCTCCTAGTGGATTCTACGAAGTAATATCTGCCCTCTTAAGGGTTAAAGACACGGTGCTCGAGCGCGCCGATGGAAAGAGGCGGAAGGAAGCAAAGGGCTGTGAGAAGAACGGGCGGCGGAGCTCCGCAACTTAAAAGTAACGCGTTACAAATAATACTTGCTCGTCGAGCGGCTCGGGGACGATAGTCACGGTTAAGAAGCCACCGGGGCACCTCTCGGAGAACTCAAAGGGATCGCTAATCTCGTTACGGTAACTAATCGGAGGGGGGCGCGAACAACTCGCGGGCTCGAGAAATTAAATAACAAAAGGACGGAAAAAGAACTTGCGCGCCTTCTAATCTTCTCTTCTCTGTCTTCGGCTGCCTATTCGCTAAGCAGTCTACGCTGAACGATCTAACGTTACTAAATAGAGGTAACGCGAACGGAACGGCGACGATAAACAAACCATAGATACCATGATCGCGAGAACGAGTAACTGAGAGTAGCTGAGCGTGTCTGTGATTGTTGGTACTGGTTTTATTGTTGACACTCGTGTTGTAAGTGGTAGTGGTGGTGGTTGTGATAGTGGTGATGGTAGTATTTGGTGCTGTTGGTGGCCGACGGGGTGCAGGTGGTCGAGAGTGGCCTTACTTGAGTAGCTGATGGGCTCGCTCGTTGGCCACCTTTATCCTCGTCTCGTTCGATTCGCCCTGCGTGGCAAAAAAAGAAACAAACGAAAGATCGTAACACAAACACAGCCGTGTGGATCAAGATCGTGGTAATCTCGATCTCGTCAACATCGATTAGCCTGCGCTCCCCTCGCATCGCCGTCGTCGTACACCTTATCCACAGTGGCGGGTTTAACGGCCTGGGCCCCGGCCCAAAAGGCCCTCCAGGGCCCAAAAAAAAAAAATTATGATTTCATCCAAGCACTGTATTTTTATTTCTGTACTATTGCACTTAAGGTAAAGGTAGTTGATTGGATTTGAGAAAAACGTGAAAAATAAGCCTTTTAGGAGTGACGATTTTTTTAAAAAGCGCGTTTGACGTGCCAAGCCATCTATCGACTAAATTTTAGAACACTCAAGTGGGAATTATGAATAGTACTGGCGAACGTTTGTTCTCATCAAGGTGAGTAGTGATTTTGTTAAGAACGGGTGTACGGTTCAGGTAAAAAAATTCGTAGGTTATTAACTCTTTATGACTGAAGCCTTCATAGTGTTTTATATTTGTCATTTTCAATGGCTGGTCAACTTCTGAAGCAATTACTGAATTTTGAGAAATTGTTTTGAAATTTGTGTAACATTTTTAAAAAATCGTTCTCATTGCATAATTTTGAAAGCTTCAAGAGTATCTTTAGGCATCGACTCTCACTATTTAATGACAGAGCAAGTACCACCGAGTACCTGAATGATTTCTCATAACTGGTCAACTACTGGTACCTTAACCATAATCTATTTTCCGTAAACCGTCTCATCATTTTCCCGAAAAACTGTGTCCCTCAGAATGTTTGCCACCAGGACAATTTTCCTTAAACCCGCCACTGCTTATCCACCCTAAATTCCGTCCTCTTTATTAACAATCACTCGACAAAAATTAAACATCATACTACTCCATAATCAGAGCGTCGCCAAATGCATCATTCCGCCACCTATCAAGTGCACAATCAATCCCAGAGTTCCCGCACCCCTAGAAACTACAGTGATCATCAAGAAAGCGACAGAACTCGTACGGGATAGTGGCGACGGTGACGACGGCGACGAGCCTGCGGGGTTTCATCCGACAAATAAGATTCCAAAAGTTTAAACGTAGGTATCACCATTCGTGTACGTGGTTACATACACTGCCGCTCGGGGTTCTGGCATCACCAGGCCAACCCCCAGCAAAGAATGGTACCAGGCTGCCGAAGGAAGCTGGGCGGCGCTCGGTGATCCCAGCACCGCCGAGGAGGGCCGCTGGTGTGTGCGTGTGATAATATTAATGTCAATAAACCATCGGTGGAGCTGCCCAGCCGTAGATGGCAGCTTGGACGTACACAGAAAACGGCAAAGAAGAGATTTATTTGGGGCGCGCGGTGAACGGCGCGCAAGGAGGTGGCCAATGCAGGCGGGCGCACGTACGCGCAGCGCCCGCGTCTATGGAGCGTAATCGATGCGACCCGGGAGCGACACTCGATGATTTCGTTGTAGCAGAAACAGGCGGACCGAGTGTCGGAGACACGAGGTTGGGCTGACGGTTGTCCGACCGACGACGAGAAGGCAGACGAAGAGGGGGGGGGGGGGGGGGGGTGGTGGTGGTCGTGGGCGTGTGGTGATCACGTCAATGCACACACAGTATACGTGTGCATGGCGTTGGGTCTGGTATGTGTGTATAATATATATATATATGTATGTATGTATATATATATAGATCTGGTTAATTTTCAGGGGTGGGCTCGGGGGAGACGGGTACGTGTACGGGCAGAGAGACGCATTTTACTTGAGCAGGGCGTGCGCACGCTGATTCGCCACGGCTATCCTCGTTTCGTTTGACTCGCCCTGCGGATTATCACAGAGATTTCGGGTATGGTCAAAAGGTGGAGAGAACGCAGACTCCTCAATCAAACGAAAGGCAAGAAGAAGAAGAGGGAGAAAGTAAAGTACTGTGAAAGTGGTGAGGCGGACGTAGGGAAGGGAAGTGGCGCGGGGGCCAGCAAAGCGTGGACCAGGCGGTCGCGGGCGACCGCGATGGCAGCTGTGCGAGTTATTCCTTTCCTTTATCTTACATTTCGATCTGACACACATTTTGTACTATGTTTTCTCAGTCTTTTCACTTGTGATTGCAGCGTACGGCCCAACACAGAAGACAGCCCGTGACAGTGGCGAGAAAGGAGGAATGACGCTGTGGTGTGCGATGACGAGGGAAAGGAAGGGGTGGCTAGTCGTGCGGTGCACGTGCGTGCGCATGCCAAAACGGAGAACGAAACGATCGTCGGTCGATCACGCGCCCCCCTTTCCGCATCCATCCTAGGCAGTCGTTTTTCACGAAAACGAAGCATCTTCTTTTTTTTTTTATTTAATTACAAGGAAATACATTGAAGCTGAGGCTTGTTCTTTGAATAGTTTGTTAGCATCATAGGCTCTAAAAAGACACTTTGTTTAGTCGAAAATGTGCATTGTTATATCATTAAAAGAGGCGTTTTAAGGAAGTCACTTTTGTTTTCCAGTGATAAATAAAAAACGGAAGTTCAAATTGATTCGAATCAAATTCGAGCATGTTCACAAAATGAAGTTAAATTGAAGTTAATAAAAACTCTTATTCTTTATGAAAAGAAACGAAAACCTCATATCTGTCTAACGAAAAAGGCACTTTTTTTTTAAGAATCGCTATTTCGTAGCTGTAATTTTCATAATTTTGCTACTTTTATAGGTTCAGTACAGAGCCAGAGATATTCTGAAGTAGAATTTACAAGCAGGTCGCTGAATTTCGTGTGGTAAAATCGCTGCAAAATCAAATTAACTTTTTTAAAAAGCCTCTTTTTAATGAACCATCTGCAGCGTCGTCTATAATAGATATTTCTAGCGAAACAGATACGTTTTTGTTAAAGATTATGGGGTTAATTAACATTGTGTGAAAGAGCAAGCCTCAGCTTCAATTTATTTCTCCCTAATTAATTGAAAAAGAAATGCTTCATTTTCGACAAGAACGGCTGCCTAGTACCCTTAACCGGGCACGATCGTTTCGTCCTCGTTGAAAATAGAATTTCCGTGCCAATACAAAAAAAAAAGATAACGTGTAAGTACATATGTAATATAGAAATACAGAGAACGTTCTGCCGAATGCGGTCTCCTCGGGGGGAGGAGAAGGATCGCCCCGTCTTGCAAGGGGAGGACACCACCTGGACCCATCCACCCATGGATGGCGTGAACTTTTGCGGAGCCGGATTCCAAAATTGTGCGGGACCAAGGGAAACGCATTTATAGCTACTTCTAAATTTTTATAATACTAAATTCTATCCACAGGGCCCCGCAAAATTTAAGGCGAGCTTCTAGTGGACCGTGAGGCCTTTTAAAGAAATTTGTAATAATAAATTCGATACATAGGGCCCCGAAAAATTTGCGAAGAGCTTCTCGTGGACCGCGGGGCCTTTTAAAGAAATTTTGTAATAATAAATTCTATACATAGGGCCCCGCAAATTTTAAGGCGAGCTTCTAATGGGCCGTGAGGCCTTTTAAAGAAATTTTGTAATAATAAATTCTATGCATAGGGCCCCGAAAAATTTGCGAAGAGCTTCTCGTGGACCGCGGGGCCTTTTAAAGAAATTTTGTAATAATAAATTCTATACATAGGGCCCCGCAAATTTTAAGGCGAGCTTCTAATGGACCGTGAGGCCTTTTAAAGAAATTTTGTAATAATAAATTCTATGCATAGGGCCCCGAAAAATTTGCGAAGAGCTTCTCGTGGACCGCGGGGCCTTTTAAAGAAATTTTGTAATAATAAATTCTATACATAGGGCCCCGCAAATTTTAAGGCGAGCTTCTAATGGACCGTGAGGCCTTTTAAAGAAAATTTGTAATAATAAATTCTATGCGTAGGACCCCGCAAAATTTATAACGAGCTTCTCGTGGACCGCGGGGCCTTTAAAAGTGCAAGCCCTGGTTCCGGCGACCGTGCTGAACCCTTCTCGCGCCGGCCCGAGCATCCACCCTTACTCCAATTGCATCCAAAAGGTGCTGCGTCCAGATTATGACGTCCCCTCGTTAGGAATCTTCTAACTAGGGAACCACGCCTATTTCGATGAAGCCGCCTGGGTAATTAGAGACTCGGTTCTCAATTTACCCGTAAAGTTCCATCGAGACGGGGGATGAATGGCGCAGGGAAGATGAGGATAGAAGTCTACGCAAAGGAACATATTCGTGCGACACGTTGCCCATCGTCGGCGGCCAGAGATCTCGCGACCCGACATTCGTAATCCCGTGAAGCGCGCTTCGCCCGAACAAAAGCTGGCAAACCGCTGCTCGTCTCCGTTCCAGCGCTCCGTCGTCCGCCGTCCGCCAGCTTTTCGTTCGTTTAAACAGCCCCTAGCGAAGGGAGCTTCTGGTCCACTGTTGCACGCGCGGGGACAAAGTGGTAACGCTCCCAGTGGCACGAGGAAAGGGGACCTTATCCTCGGCATCGTCGGGGTCCGTTATTGGACCGGGGACCGCGCTTGGGACGGAGGGAACGTGGACGGGAGGGCGTGGAAGAAAGCGATAAGCGACGACGAACGTGTGTTGTGCATCGCTTTGAGCGCGTGCATCGTGAGATATAAAAGTCCACGCATGCTCCGTGGAGAGAACAAATATAGCGGAGCTAATCGTATCGTAATCCGTCAGTTCCAATTTCAAACCGCTCGAACCTTGCTCCCCCTTACTCTTATTGCGCTTACGGATGCCACTACTGCTTGGTACACCTCTGTACTGTGGAGTAGAGGTGGAGAATTATCGACAGTCTGTCGATAGCTTTGATAGGGTGACCGTACCTAACATCGCCCATGTTCCTAATATCGCCACTCGCTATATCTCGCAAAGTAAGCACTAATATTTATCGGTTACGCACTGAATTAGTACCTAAACATGTGTAGAAAGGCATACTGTAATTGCAGCGTCATGTGATCAACAATTACAGAAAGGGAAGGATTTTAGAGAATCTTAACAGTGTAAAAATTTATTGGACTGCCACAATTTTACATCACATTCGGGGAAAGTAAGTCTAATAATTCCGTGAATGCAAGAATATATACTTGAAATACCTAATTATTAATGTTGTACTTAAGGAATGAAATCGATTCAAATATTTTCCGTAATGAAAATAGTGTTTTTCTTTTAGCAGTATGGGTGTTCTTAATACTAGGGTTTGTCGGTTTTTAAAAACAGGGTTTAAAAACCAGTTTTTATTTATAAATTTGTAAAATTGGAAAACCGGTTTTTAAGTTTAAAAAACCGGTTTTATATACTAGAATTAATATGCAGAAATGAATGAATTATTTAATTAAAAAACGTTAACATTTTTACTTGAAATCGCCTTGGACACAAGCATATTGTAGTAGGTAACAGTTTGATGTAAAACTAATCTTCATGAGTTCATATTTTCAGAAAAAAATACTAAATGGAATAGAGATTTATAATTTGGTACCACCTTTCAAAAGACTTATAATTTGTACGGATTTGAGTTATTTTAGATTTTATCATTTTGTTTTGTATGCAGTCCATTTTATTGTTATATATTTTTGTAGATCCATAAATATTAAATGAACTAAAAAATTGTACGTATTGTTACGGAGTCCGGTTATTTAAAATTTTTTTTTTATTTGATTTTGTATAGGTAGAATATATTTTATTTTGTTATATTTTTGTAATTCCATAATCTTAAGGAAACTGAACATTTTTAAAATAAGTACAAATATTTATTAAGGCAAAAAATATTGATACGCTTGTTTTCTTGAATAAGAATCAATAGTTGCTATCGAAAGCTACTTTTTTCCAAGATTTCTCACTTTCTTTATCCTCCGATTATTTCCAACTTGCATTAACGTGCTATCCACTTTCAGTTGTTGCCCATTTTTTTTGCTTACAAAGTCAAAAACTAAATATGTAATATACCGATGGTTATGACTATCGATAATTATTCTCCACCTCTGTGGGGTCGCCGATGACCCCAGAAAATTTGTAATGTTCTCTAAAAACTTAACAAACGCTACCAAGCTTCCACTCCCAAATCTCGATTCTCTACCTATAAACGAAACTCGCATGCTGCGAATACCTTCTCCAAAGATACCTAAAGAGAGATAGAAAATTCTGAATTTTGAAGCAGGTATTCGAACTTCAATTTGCGGTCGCTCGTCCGCTAAAACTCTCTGAACCTCTACGCTCTAAAAGTGTGCCAGTGTGCTGCCGGGTTAAACAAACCACCAGCAGCGTTAAGTCCTCCTAAAGCAAACTCGGAGGCCGAATAGAGCAAGGTTCGAACGTTCGCGATTACGTGGCTCCTTGCAGCTGGACAACGCCGACTCACCGGGTCGGCGTCGGACGCGCGCGAATCGTTTCCTCACCTTGCGATTGATCCTGTCGATCTGCCGGTTCTGATTCTCCAGCTCGCTGCCCATGTCGATCGCCATGTTTCTCAGATTACCGATCATCGTGTTCACCTGGCCCATGTTCTCCTCCATCTCCGACTCGCGGGCGTCGTTCGAGATCTTGGCGATGTAGCCGCCCTGTGGCCCCAGCCCGTTCCGATCGTCCATCACTCGCTGGGGCTGGTTGTTCACCACCTTACCGTCATCGTTGCCCTTCCATGTGCCCTCGTCCTCCTTGAAGCTGGCGCTCCTACGCGGACACCAATAATCCATTAACGGTCTTACGCCTACAGACGCTTCAAAGACACACGCACGCACACTGAGCTGTTCAGAGTCGGTGGCATTGAGTACAGGGCGGGGGAACAGTGGTATGTACCATTAACCCTTTGCCGAGGCGATACGCTTCAACTACGGTTGGGGTGGGAAATGGGGGGGGGGGGGGAGGGGGTGGTTCGGGTTACTTCCATGATTAATCGAGGATCAGGTGACTTTGATAAAGTTGCGGTAGTGGTGAGTTTCGCAGTTCGAGGCGTAGAACATGGGGGGCTAATATTTTCTTCTCTGAGAATAGTATATCTTGGACATTTGGAATTTTTACGGGGGAAGGCCCCTACTAACCCGGAAATTAAAAAAATGATGAAACTCTGGGGATATGTAGAGGATATATAGGTATTTATTACGCTTTTTTTTTGCTGCGGAAATTTACTCTAGGGGGTGAAAATTGACCCCTGAAAATCCGGCTATTTTCCGATTTTGTGTTATAACTCGCGTATCACTTTTGCCAAATGATAGTTTTAATTAAAGGAAGTAAATTTTGTCTGAAAACTTTTTTTCTCTCTCCTTACAGTTCGCGATTAATAACACAAAATCACAATTTTTTTCAGGGTACAATTTTCACCCCCCTAGAGTAAATTTGGGTAGAAAGAAAATTTGCGAAATAAATACCTAAATCTTCTCTACATATCCCAAGGGTTTCATAATTTTTTTTTTTAATTTCTCCAGTTTGCGTATCCTCCCTTACGAGTAATTGAGCTTGCAAGAGTATTGCTGAAAGTTGCTCGCGCCGGCAAAGAGTTAAGGGCGGTGGGCGGAAGGAGTCGCGAACTTAGGGTTCGCTCGAGTCTGATTTGTTCGGTTGGAGAGTGTGCTGTAAAACAGAAGGCTCGTTTAAAGACAAGTGTGATAGGGTAGAGTGGCGATTTTCGGGACAGCCCTACTTGTTGCATGGAAGAACGCAGAGACCGCAGCACTTTTCCATCCCAGTGAGATTTTTCTCTGCCTCGCGCATGTCGGCGTTGATCTGGTCCATGCCCTCCTCGATTCTGTCCAGTTGCTCTGTTTCATCGTACGAGAAGAGAACGTTAAAACCCTCCTAGCCGTTATTCCGCGGTTAAGGCTCGAAAGAGAGCGGACAGCCCGATCGTAAATAAATCCAACCAATCACAGCGTCATCTACCCGCGCTGCGTTTGACGGACAACTAAAAAGAAGCTCACCGAAACGGGCAACGAAACTGGGGGAGAACAGAAGGAAAAAAAAAAGAAAACTGTCCATTTCTCTTTCGAGGGCTTTTTACTTCGTCGCTCTCAAAAAATGGCCCGCGTCGTCATTCTTGGTTAAATCATTGGAAATAATCGCCGTTCGTTTCCACGTATAATACAGAATACTAGAAATACTGACTGCAGCATAGCCACAAAGTATATTTAATAAAAAAATAAATAAAAAATAGCGCGAAGGACTCTGTTCCATGATCGGTACCAAATGACGACCAGCGGCTTTGTACTCTACGAGGAGTCGTCGAGAGAATCACCGTCGTTTCGATATCATCAAAACTACTATATACACAGCCAAATATAGCCGCCAATAAAAGCAGAAGCCGGTTGAAAAATACAGCATACAATATTGCTCGTAGATCGGTGGAACGAAGTGGTGGATTTTGCTGCGCAGATTCCTCGAGGCGAGGATTCCAGAGATAATGTTCGTTAAACATCGATGGACGGACGGCGACGACTCTCGACGAGCGTTCCCCGGGGGAAAGAAAAAAAAAAAACGAGTGCAACGAAAGTGCAACAGCTAAGCAAAGAGTCTCCCTGCTAAGGGTACCTAAGATCGGGGTGAGTAGCTCTGTATGTACTTTGGGGGGGGTGTACGGTTGGTATTTTCTAAGGGTACTGGGTTACGAGTCGAAACCAAGTATTACACTTTACGAGTTATATAGAGTAGTAACGCGCTGAATGCAAAAATGTGCCGGTCAACACAGCGGGGTGGGGGGGGGGGGCGGTGGTGGTGG
This sequence comes from Andrena bucephala, assembly GCA_947577245.1. Taxonomy (NCBI): domain Eukaryota; kingdom Metazoa; phylum Arthropoda; class Insecta; order Hymenoptera; family Andrenidae; genus Andrena; species Andrena bucephala. The sequence continues at coordinate 97,155,149 of OX387716.1, forward strand.
GGGGGCGAGAGGGGGTTAGGCAAATGTGGATTGCAAGTAAAATTACGTGGTGGTAGATTGACTTACACCGTGCCGGGGTAGTAACGGAGATAGGCGTTTCATTTAAAGAACGGTGGTGCGCGGTGTCGTGCGTGCGACCCGATACAACATCTCTGTATATATATATATTTACTCTTCCTTCGGTTTTCTCGTCGTTCTTTTGTATCTGTCTACTTGTTTTGTTTCTGTATATCGCTGTAGTTTGTTCGTTCGCCTTCGTGAGAGATTCACGGTCACGGAAGGAAACGGAGTAAGAGTAGAGGAGGAAGCACATAGGCGGATAGAGAGAGAAAAAGAGAGAGAAACAGAGAGAGAGAGAGAGAGAGAGTTCTCGTAGAAAGAGGCAGAAGAAGAAGAGGTGGAGAAGTTCATCAAAGTGAAAGAAAGAGAGGCTGCGAGGCAGAGGCAGAGAAAATAAAATAGACAAATAGGAGAGGGTGGCGAGGAGAAGAAAAGAGAGCACAGAGCGAAGGTTTTGATGATCGAAATCAACGACGAGGAGAACTGATAAGGGTGGAGGAGAGTGCGAGAAGTGAATGAAAGGGGGTGGGAGTGTGGTCGAGGCGACAGAGGGGTGGAAGAAGATGCAGAGGTGGGGAGAGGGGGCTCAAGAACAGAAGGGGGAGAGAAGTATAATCGATGATCTCGAACGTTAAACGATCTGAACGCTGAAGGGGTGGGTGGTGAATAGATGTAGAACGAATCCGTAGTCTTTCGGGTGCTTTTTTTTTTTTTTTTTTTGGTTTGGTATTTGAACGGGTCTTGATGGCTGACAACTAAATCAGATGGAACGGGGGTTTGCACAGTGTCTGGACGATATTACACGCAATTAGTGTCGTGTGCGGACGTATACATAATATCCGCGCGTACAGAGGAATTGTACACGGTGCACGCGCGGGTATTGTACAGTGGTTTAGAATGCGATTCTTGCTGAGCAAAATTATTTTTGTTATTATTTTTTTCCTGCACGTATATATACACGAATAGTATTTACGCTTTTATTATTTTTAATACTTTTTTTAATTATTTGTGTTTTTTATTTTGCGTGTAAGTGAAAATACAGGTTAATATTTCCAGATTCTAATCAAATGGTTTAATGAAAAATTTGCAAATAAACAAATTAGTATTCCAGCACAAATCAGAAAATGTGTATAAAATAAAAGTAGTGTGACGCATCAGGAAGTGCTGCAATATTTAGTTTTTCTGATACTTTTATAAATACATTAATAGAATTTAAGGACAACTTTTGCTGGCTCCTGTATTTTTACTTACATACAAAATTAAAATAGAAATAAATGACTTTCTCAATAATCTGCAAAAACCAACAAAAGTTGTCCTTAAATTCTGTTAATGTATTTGTCGAATTACCAGAAAACCTAAATATTGCAGCACTGGCTGATGCTTCACACTATTTTTATTCTACATACATTATATGCACTTTTTGATTTTTGCTGAGATACTAGTTTTCATTAAACTTTTACCGAGAACACCTGTATATTTACTAACACACAAAAACAAGCAAAACAATAATCATAAATAAGTAAAAAAAATATTAAAAATAATAAAAGTGTAAATACTATTCAAGTATATATACGCACAGGAAACAACAATGACAAAAATAATATAATTTTGCTCAGCTGGAATCGCAATTTAAACCACTGTGCGGCGGGTGGAACGTATAAGAATATATATATACATAAGAATACACAGAATTCTATATTCGTCGATGGTTGGCTTCTGTGTTCGGTCGTGGACCGTATATGTATATACGTTTATGCGTAAAAACTCTCTTGTGAAACAAATGGGCCCGTATCTTTCTCTTTACGTAAGTTTAATGTTTGTATGTCTAGATTTGAAATGGCTTACCGCCTTGCTCGTCCAGCATTACGAGGGTTTTCATCCCGACCTCGTGGCTCTAAACAGGCAACCGACCAATCAGCGGCGTGTTAACACGTCAGGAGGAACAGGAAGCACCGTCGAAACGCTCCCTCAAGCTTCCCTCCGCGAACACACATGGATTCATACGGAGATGCTTTCTCTGTCTATCTGCTCTGGACTCGAGCCCTGTCGATTCGCTGCCATCGAAACACTCAGAGAAACCAGGATGGGCGAGTTACAGTGAATCACGAAAATATTCGGACACCCTTTAAAATAGAGCAACTTTTTTAAAATTGGTCCAAACGACTGGAGTTTTTTTTAGACGCTAAAAGGTTACTATTTAGTTTTACTATTAGTTTACTATTTAGATGACGTGTTTCGTCGGTTTGAAAAAATCGCAATTTGTCGGAATAGCGAAGAAAATAGTGAATGTTGTTTTTTTAAGTTTTTCACCTGAGCCTGTAATAAAAATTTGAAAGTCCCGTTTGTAGATTGAAGTAAGTTGTACATGTGCTCAAAATCTCATCGAACTCGTTTGATGCAGAAATAAACGACAGACATAGAAACATGTAAAATCTTTAAAACTGTGATTTCCACCACTTTTAACTGTTTGTAGCTACGTTAACCGATTTCGATGAAATTTTCAGCACGCATACAACTTACTTAAATCAACAAACTGGATTTATAGCTTCTAGCTTCTTAAAAAATCTCAAGTCGTTTGGACCAATTTTAAAAGAGTTATTCCATTTCAAAGGGTGTCGGAATATTTTCGTGATTCGATCGCCCCTTCTCAACCTATCCCCCTTTCTACCTTGTCTATCGAGGCACCGCGGTAACAGGGCGCTATCTTCCCCTCCGATTATTCCCTTTATTGGCATTTCTCGCCAAAGCTGACCAATCACCGATCCACCTCGCGGAGGGGCGAGAGGGCGCGTGCGACGACGATCTCGTCCTGATTCACATTAATTCTACGTCAGGCTCTGCTGGGGGGACCAGGATCTTTGCACGTGATGCGACGAACAGAGACACGTGGGGACTTGTGGCGGACGAGTTGGATTTACCAACTGCGAAGCTGATAGAACATTTTCCGGTCCGGAGACTCGTGGAGATCGTTCCTAGAGGGGTATCTGGTCGCTCCTCTGCTTCGATCGAGCACACGAAATACCAAGTCAGATAAAGGGTCGTACGACAGTCTGATGAAAGGGACAGCGAAAGTGCCAGCGAATCTCTGCGACAGAAACAAATCGATCGACGAAGCGAAGAAGCGACTGGACGACAGTCTAAGTTCCTATCGATCGCCCGGGGGCGATCGATCTTTGAAAGCGCCGAGCGAGGGGGTTGGTAAATCCAACGGTCCAGGAGCGAAGAACATTGAGGATCGGGGGTGGGGATAAAATCAATTGATCGCAGATCTGTGAAATTTCCAAGATCAAAAACAGATTAGAGACAGTCAATTTAACAGTGCCAGCAGTACTAAGGCTGGCCGGAGAGCGCAGCTACGCGCTCTAATAATAGGTACACATTTCTCCGAGAGTAATCGAGTACTAAAGATCGAAGATGAATGGGGCGGGTGATGGGGATGATCGGGGATGAGGGAGTAGAATCGAATGGATTTCAATCAGATGAGCCGAATGCACGTATTACATTTATATCGAAGTGGGCGAGATGATGCGAGAAGTCTGATTGAATATGTTGAATAGGAGCAGACAAAGGCAGAAGCAGATTAAAAAGGAAGAAATAGACACGCTTCGTTTCCAGTGTAGGCACTCGAGAGTGCCGTGGGCGCTGTAAGATACAGAATTAGAAGCTTTGTTGTTCAGCTAGAGGACAGAAAAAGAGATCAGAACCAGAGATAAACGTTCGAGTATCCGAGTCCCTGTGGGAAGTCGTCCGTCAGGCGTCCCGGTGGTCGAATAAAGAAAACGGCGTTACGCTTCGCATGGAAAGTTCTATGGCAATGAGTCCCGGGACTCGAAGTGACTCCCAGGCGCGGGAGAAAGCCGAGCAAATGTGACCGCGAGTGTGTCCTGTCCTTTTAACGAACCAGTCCCGTCAACCGCGGAGAGAAGTGTACGAGAGAAGGAAATCTGCGTGGGACCGAGGGCCGCGAAAGCAAGCGAGGGTGCAGGCCCTCGGCCACCCCCAACCATCGATTTGCTCGAGTGAATTGAATAAAAAAATAAGAGAGAAAAAAAAAAGATACACAACTTGTTTCGTCCGTACTTTGTTTATTCTTTTTCATTGTTTCTCCCATGTCCCGTTTCCTTTCGTTTCTCGCCACTTTGCTCTCGCCTTTCTTTATTACTTTCAGTTAGTAGTTCTTTTTCTTTTCTTTTTGGTTCCTATTTAACTCGGCCGCTCGCGCTTCTCGACTCGTTCATCGAGAAGGGAGCCTTGATTTGTTTTTTTTTTTTTTTTTTTTTGTTTATTGCTGAGGGAACTGCTTACCGCCTTGATGGTCTAACATCGTCAGAGTGTTCGCTGCGACCTCCTCGCTCTACGACAGGGTCGAAGGGCCCACACGTTAACGGAAATGAAAGATCGTTCAGTGATGCGCGTGAACAACTGCGAAATCAAGTCAGAGAGACAAACAAGCAGAACCGCGTGCACGCCTTGCCACAGGAGGGATGCTTTGGTACCGCGCCGAATACTCGGTCGGAGGGGTGGAGAGATAAAAAAAAAAAATGTGATAAAACTTGTCGCGATGAGTGAACAGAAATGGTGCGGCACGGGGGCCAACCGTTTCCCTGGTTTCCAGGGGCTCGCGACCGGCATCGCGAGCGGAATTCGACGGGATCCGAGTCGTGTGACAAAACGTGCCGGGTTTTAATCAAATAAAAAACTCCATATTCATCTACGAAAGAAAATAATCGTGTTCGAGGTGTACGTCCGCGGGGGCCGTTTAATTTTAAGAGAAATATGTATCTTTCCGAGATCGAGTGAAGCCTGTGGTCGCTTTGCCGCGGACGAACACCTCGAGCGTGCTGGTAAATCAGAAGAAATCATAGAAGAATCGAGTGGTGACGGTGAAAAGATACAAAGGAGTGATGGCGCGCGGAAAAAAATACCAACGTGGATGAAAAACGACGATGATGGATCGTTAGTAGCTAGAGCGATTCGTAATAGTAACTAGCTAACTGCTCGGCACGCTGAAAATTCTCACAAGTGACGACACTGGCGTGAACGTCTGCTTGCACCATGCGCGTCGCACTGCTAACGTAAAAGTCGCAACAGGGTACCGATTTATGCGGGCTGACTTGTGGATTGGGCGTGAAGAACTCATTGAGACGTGGGAAAGATTTTGCGGAGTAAAAAATGGCGTATAAATAGGGGCTGTTTCCGATGTTTATGAAGTTATTAGGTATTTAATATTGGGGCGTCACTATGGGGGTGGCTGATGACCAAAGACCTCCCTCGTACTTTTCCACCCCCTTCTGTAAACTTGTTCCATGAATCTCGTTATTGTTTGATGCGCCTAAAACTACTTAAGAGGCAATGTACAAATTGGACTAGAAAAACCAGGATGAATTTTGATATTTTTTTTTTAATTGTAAATATATTTTAATTTAGAATTCTTTATATGCATCTGAAAATATATATTTTAATGTGGCAAGTGTGTAAATTTAATTGGAAAACTGAGAAGATTGAATATGTAATAGCAATTTCCTTTCGGCAGTTTCTTCAGAACACCATCCGCGGTAACCAAAATATTTCCGGTAGTTTTTAAAAAGTTTCTCTTAAAATACATAAAAGAATCTAGTTCTTGTTGTAGCCGATTTTAAAAACAACAATTTTCCGCAAAATGGTGGCCGTTTGAATACAGATGTGTGATTTTGCAGTGAAAAATCATCCTCTTTTAATTTACAGAAAATCAACTATTACGTTTAAAAGGAAAGTCCTACGGCAGAAACTGAATAATTCTATCGAAAACCTCTGTTCCAAATTTCAACTGAATCGGTCCACTAGTTCTCGAGAAATATTACTTACAGTTTTTTAAAATAGGTACAATTTTGAGATAAACGCTATTACGAATTCAATCTTGATAGTTTTAGAATTAAATTTACACAATTGTTACATCGAAGTATGTACTTTAAGACGCCCACAAAGATTTTTAAATTAAAAAAAGTGTCAAAGTTCACCCTGATTTTTCTAGTGCCAGGTGTGTTTACCCCTTAAGGGGTTACCACCTTTGAGGCTTCAAAAAATCGAAATTTCTTTCATCTTAAATCATACCTTATATACATTCCTCCTTTATCTTACTAATTCGCAAAAAAAATCTGAAATTTACGTATGAGTTTTGGGCCACAAAGGTAGCCTAACCCATTAAGCATTTAGAAACAAGATCCATCGGTACATTTTTCCCTTATAATTACACACCTCTCCAACATTCTCTCAGAGTTCTCTACGCGCGTTCTAAGCCGTCCCGCATACAAACGATACATTTCTGCAGCTCCAAAAAGAATGAACGTAACGGCTCTCTACGTATCCAGGTAAGTAATCGAGGATACAGCAGTAGCGTAATCCTCGCGGATATATCGGTGGGGGACGGAGAGAAGATGGTGACCGAACAGTAGAAACTAGCGACCGGACTTTGCTTCTGTCGAGTCCCGCCACTCTTCATCGTTCTCGTCGCTGCTGGACATCGCTGCTGGTCAGCGAAGCTCACGGCGAACGCTGTCCTCCGACTCGCCTCGAATCGGGCTAGCCGTCGCGCTATCGCACGCGCGCGCGACAGTTCTATCAGTAAAACTCGCAGATCGACAAGCGGAGGGCGATAATAATGCCTACTTGGTAAGACGACGGTCGACTAAGAAGTACGTTGGATGCAGAGGAGGGTTCGAATCGAGGTGATAAACGGGAAATAAATATATATGTATATATATATATATATACATACACGTGTGTAAGGCGGATGTAGGCTACGTGCTGTCATACCTTGGTCTATTCACAAGTTTCTCTTGAAAAGCGCGCTCGACTGAAAGGGAAACCAAGGTGCCGGGGTCTGGGAGGCGTTGCACTCGGGGGTGTTGGAAATTTCAAGGGAAACTTCCAGCCGCCCTTCCAGAGTTGGGCATTATTCGAATACAAATTTATTATACTTTAGAATAATGGCCACTTCGAATAACGTCCCATTCGAATTAATTTTTATTCGAATAATGCTCAATTGGAATAAACTTTCATTCGAATAATGCCCAATTCGAAATCATTTTTATTCGAATAAATTTGCTTTCGAATAATGCCCAATTTGATTAAATTTTTAGTCGAATAATGCCCAATTTGAATAAATTTTTAGTCGAATAATGCCCAATTTGAATAAATTTTTATTCGAATAATGCCCAATTCGAATAATGCCCAATTGGAATAAACTTTCATTCGAATAATGCCCAATCCGAAATAATTTTTATTCGAATAATGCCCAATGCGACATAATTTTTATTCGAATAAATATGCATTATAATAATGCCCAATTTGAATAAATTTTTCATTCGTTAAATGCCCAATTTGAATAAATTTTCACTGGAATAATGCCCAATTCAAATCAATTTTCATTCGAATAATCTTCGAATAAAAATTATTCGTTATTCTCGAATAACTTCATTCTACTCGCAATTCTTATTCGAAACTACTCGAACAAAAATTTACTCAGACAATGCCCAAATCTGCGCCCTTCCCTCTTAAGCCTTAACAATCTTCGAAGCTCGTACTTTCGGTTAATCTTAGAATCGAACCCGTGCTTCGAGATGCACAGAACAGACCGGCATGAAGCACCCTTGTATACTGGGAACATACCTACGTGGAGAAAACTACCGCTAAAGACGTTTACGAATCATCTAGGTGTGGCTTACACACTGGGTATTTACACTAAACAGGTACATGTTTATATATATATACATACATATATAAACGGCAGCTATACTGTACGTATACTCGTGTATGGATAGATACATAGATGTATATAAATATGTACGTATTCGCACGTTGACTGAAAGCGACACAGCTAAGAAGCTTCGAGTGTTCGACTACGAGAATCAGGGGAAGAAAGGGGGGGGGGGGGGATAGAGTTAAAAGAAGAAAAATAAAGAGAATGCTGGACACGCGATCCGCGGGCGGTGGGTGTTGGCAAATAGACAAAATAAAACAGATAGATAGATAGGTAGACAGACAGATAGATAGATACTGACAAAATACATCGCGTATGCGTCCTAATCGAGATGCATACATAGAATACACACGAGGTAACACTTTCTACGCTCCGGATAGTACTTTATGGTGTACTGCCGCGTTGTGTGTGTAGGTGTGCGTGTCAGACACAGAGGGAGAACATAGTGACGAAGGGGCACAGAGAAGAGAAGGATAGAAAGAAACAGAGACAGGAAGATAGAGAGAGAGAGAGAGAGACAGAGAGAGAGAAGCGCCAAAAAGGGGTGGTCAGTAGAGAGGCTGAAGTAGCGGGCGTTAGAGGGTCGGAGAGTGGGCGCGCAGAGAAATAAAAACAGGCCGGTTGGTAACCAGTGAGAGTTGATAACGCGTCTAGGGCAACGATAAACACGCGCCGCACAGATTCGATTTGCAGGCGTATGTATCTCGGGTCTCTCGTATTCGTGTACTGGCAGCAGCAGCAGCGATAGCAGCACCAGCGAGGGTAGTGGCTGTTTCATTGCAAGTAGTCGATATGTCTATGTCGTGTTAGTTAAATAGTATGGATGGTAGCGTCGTCGCTTACGGCGAGCCGTGCAAAAGGGCCGCGGCCACGGTCGATCCGAATCATCAGCCTCGGATCAAGATTAAGGGTACCTTCCCATCAAGTCGATCCAGAAGTTGGCCATTTTTACGATTTTATTTTAAAAAAGTAAACGTGGTGGTATAAAACTTTTTAGGCTGTATTTGTATGTCATTGAAGATAGTGAAAATTTGTATTTGCTTATTTTATCTAATACTGCTGGTGATACAAAATAATTTACGAAATTTGTAGAGTCATCTGAAATCAACGACCCAAGAAAAGTCTTAAGGTTGATAAGATTCTCCATGGAATCATCTATGATCTTAACTTTTCGACCAATCTTCATTTCTTCTTATTACAAAAATTTCCGTGCGTAAAATTACCCTTTTTCTTTTTAAGTTTGTGGTTCAAACGTCTGCCAAATCATGAGATTACAATAATATTTTCCTATGACCATAGATGATTCCATGAACAATCTAATAAACTTTAAGAATTTCCTTGGTCTCTTGATTTCAGATAATTCTGCAAGGCGTTATAAATTCGATAATTAACAGACAGTAGTGTTAGATGAAATATGAAATTTTTTTTATTATCTTCAATAATACTCAAATACAGCCTGAAAAGTTTTTCACCGCTTATAACGTTTACTTTTATTTAAATAAAATCCTAAAAATGACCTATTCTTGGAGTGATTTGATAGGAAGGTACCCTTAACACTTTGAATGGCGTCCGCGTGCTTTCGCGCCGAACGGTACCTGCTTTCGCCTTCGTATTTTCTGGAAAGCAGCGAAAGTATTAGTCGAGTGTCCCCCGGTATCCTCCGCTATTTCCCCGAGGCGAGCCAAGGGAAACTCTCTGAGGGCCATTTTCCGAAACCTTGCGCCACTCAAAGTGCTAGCCGCGCGAACAGACGCCCACTTTTGCACCCACCCGCCGCGGCTCGACGGTTATTAGTGGTGTTAGTGGTGACGGCGGCCGTGGTAACGGCGATAGTATAGTATATCGTTAGTATCTCGTATAGCAGGACTATACAGTGGTAGTTGGCTGTCGCTTTTCTTCGTTCAACGGCGAGTTCGCGACGTCTCGCTCGGACATCTCCGGAATACGCGCGTCTAACCCGTACTCAAAGGCAAATCTACCGCTACTTTCTCGGTTGCATGGAGTCAAATCGAGCAGGGAGTTGCGTGTATGGTTTCCAGTTTCATCGTGGCAGTCGGTGTGGTCGACCAAGTATCTTTAGAGAGAAGAAGACCGGAAGTCTCGCGCGAAAACAGGAGGGGCCCCGTTCCCCATTTGAACGCGACCAGATAGGGTGGCATTATGGATCGGAGCCGTTTCACGGTGGAACGGAACGCGCTATTAAAAGCGCGGCTCCCTGCGAATAAACGAGGCGGAAGGACGAGCGCGTGCGGACGCCTGTCATCGACCACGCATCGACACCTCGCGATTCTCTCGCAATACACGAACGCGCGAAATTCAGAAATGGCGAGAAATCTTACTTAACTAAAACTTTCGAGCTTTGAGTAAAAGTTAATAAAAAATTATTCCCCGCGTGTCGAATAAAGCTACCCGGAGTAATTTTTTCAACTTCTATACATCACTCGAGATTTATTTAAGTAATTATTTCGCCGATCTCTCCGGCGAACGCGATCGCTGGGATTCCCTTGAGAGCCGCGAGTAAGGAAGAGTCGGAAGCTAAATAGAAAGGGAAGGGCTGCGCGGGTAAAACGGTCCCCTTGCCGAGGGAGAAAAAAGGTCACGAGGTCGCGAGTGTTCTCGAGATAAGCGTCTATCGATTTTCCTCGAGGGGGTGACGGCGTCCTCGAGCACGATCGAAAGGAAAGCCTCTCGGGCTGCCGCGACGAATCGCGATCCCCTGCGTCACGGATCGTTGGCAGCGCGAGAAGGGGCGCTCCACCCTCGCGGTTTCTCCCCGCGAGGAACGGCGGCACGTCCGCGGCGGGAGGGTTGGCGGGGTAGGGTGCTTGGGGGGTGTGGGGGTGGGGGGTGAGGGGCTGGCTAGACGCAGTCCATTTGTACGTGGGTGTGTATCTGTCGGTGTGGGTGTAGGTGGATGGGTGGATGAGAGCAGGCGAGGTTCCTTCTTCCTGTTGTTTACTTATATGGCTAAAAAGCGATTCACTCACCTCCCTGGTCATCGAGCGCGACCAGAGTACGGATGCCAGCCTCCTTGCTCTACGACAGACAGAGGCAGCACAACACAGACAACCACCACCAGTGTTAGAGAGTTGTTTTTTTTTTTTGCAGTAGTAAGTATATAGTATAGTAATATTAGTAGTATATTAGTAGTAGTATATAGTATAACGGTTAGGTAGAGACGGAGGGTGTACGGAGAGAAGTGAATGGAGAGAAGTGGGGGCGAGAAGCAAGTTCGAGGTTTCGTTCATTTTAATCGTTCGCAAAACGGTGGCTGGATTATATTATATCGGGGGGAGGGGGCTTGTGCGCGTGATATATTGGCGGCAGAAGTGAGAGTAAAAGTTGATCTACTTTTCGGTCGTTAGTTGTTACTATCTTTTGTTTTCTGTTCTAGACGAGACGCTCTTTGTTTGATTAGCCATTTGACGCGTTCACGACGCAGGCGGATGCTGCAACGATACGCACACGTGTTTTATTTACTTATTTACATACTGTCCTGTCTGTGTGATGATGGCAGGTGGGCAGACAGGGTGGACAAGCAACGGAAACACGTTTATCACGGATTGATAGAGACACGTTTTTGTTTGTTTTCATTTTTTTCATATATACCTAATATATATATTTTTTTTTTTTGCTACTTTGGTCCTATACTCGCACGTGTAGATCGTTCTCGAATGAGTATTGACTTTGTTTCTCGAGCTCTAGATTATATTAGGCCTGTCGCTTGTTGTTGCTGTTGTTGTTCTTGATGTTGTTATCGATCATGACGATGTTGTTGTTGTAGTTGTAGTTGTTGTTGTTCCTGTTGCTCTGTGACTGTCGTCGCCGTTGTTGTAGGTTTTTTTACTTTAACTTTTTTTGTTTTATATATATACTTTCATTTGTCGGATCTTCCCTTCTGGCTAATCGAGATTTCGTTACGAGCGCGAGCGCTCGCACAGACTTTGGACTCTTTTTCTCTGTACTTAATTTGCTTTATTTTTATTTTTTATTTTTTTGGTACATACTCTTTTTACTTTTGTCGTTACCGTTGTTGTTCTGTTTCGCTAGCGCGCGACGAGTCGAAAGCGCTCTTGTTTTGTTTTTTTTTTTTGGATTTTAAATATACTGGGAGGAGAGAATCTCGAGCTCTCTTCCGTAGCATCCGATACTTTCTCTCTTCTTCGTTCGAGTCGACGAACCAGAAGAGAAGAGGATCCTCGCGAGAAAGATAGCTCGAGAGAGACAGTTAGATAGATAGAAGGGGAAGAGAGAGAGTGAAACAGTGAGACTGAGAAAGACAGAGAGAGAGAGAGAGAGAGAGAGAGAGAGAGAGAGAGAGAGAGAGAGAGAAAGAGAAGTAGAGCACTACTTGAAAACAGTCTAGGAGAGTCTGAATACCCAACGAACGAAAAGGAAGGTCCACAATATAGTGTACGTAAAGGGACAAGTATCGCAGAATACAAGACGGTGTACAATACACAGTAGTCTCGTGGATAGGTAAAGTAGATCGAGTGGTATGCGCAAGACAAAGGGAAACGAGAGGCGTCCCCGGTCGTTTTGAGTCGCGAGAACGGAGAGAGAGAGGAGGGTATTTCTCCCTTTCGGCCGTGTCCAACGGTTTTCGCGTCGGTTGCAAATTAACTCCGCCGAATTGATCCGTTCGTGATTCACCCGTGTATTCCGGGGGTGGGGGGGGGGGAGGCAGGGATGAGAGACGCGGGCAGAGATCCACGGGACTCAAACGGGGGGGGGGGGGGGGGGGGCGAAGAACGCCCGAGTAAATGTAAAAGTAGAACACACGCACACAGAAGTTGGAAAGATCGCGGTGGAGGAGAGAATGAAGAGAAGACAGAGCGGCGAGTGACCGGATGGGAGAGCCAAGAAAAGGAGCGACGGGCCTTCCTTCTCTCGGCTGAGGTAAAGCCGAGGGGAGGAAAGGGGGTTCGGCGCGGCGGCTCTGATCGCCGTTTCAACTTTCAGCGGGCGATACTTGTTCTTTTTTCCTCGAGGAGCCGAGGCCACCGTCTAGTTCGGGCGAATTCAACGAAACAGAGAGCTCGGAAGGAATACGCCACTCGGCGCGGAGAGAAAGAAGCGGATTGAATGGGCTCGAGAGACCGCGAGGGAATTACCCGGGGGTCGCGGGCCTCCGCCGCTCGGTCCGAGCATCCAGATCGGCGGAGATATTCGTTAAAAGAACGAGCCTCGAGATCCAGGGGCGCGGCTTTTTTGCTGCGGCGTGCTCTGTTCGATCGGGGGATAGAGAGTGCGAAAGAAATTCCGCGTCCGCGGACGTTTCCTTGTAAAGGATCCTCTCGCCGAATAAAACACGTGAAAATGAATGAAAAGCTGAGAAATTAATGCCGCCCCGATCCCGATGCTTGGATCCGCCCTCTGAAACCCGGGACCCGCCGGTCCCTCCGATTCAGCCCGTGTATCATTTCACCGGAACTAATTAGAGGCTCGCTCCTCGCTGTTCGGTCGCTCTCGAGCGGGAGAGAGAGAGCCGAGTCCTTCGCCCCTTTCCTCGTTCGGCTTCGCGGATGGTGATAGAGAGAAGCGTGCGCATTCATCCGCGTAGGAAATGTGCATGAAGTGGAAAGTTATTCAGAAGAGAAAAACGGAGACGCGAGTCGGTCCTCGCCGAGTGGCGCGGCTCTGCGGCCACGCGACACGGCGAGGACGAAAGCGAGAGAGTAGAGAGAGAGAGAGAGAGAGAGAGAGTAGAGAGAGACAAAAAAAAACGAAGAACAGAATGAAATGAAGGGAGTAGAGTGAACCACGGGGGAGACACGGATCACGATGCATTTGGGTGTGTCTGTGAAGAGCGACGCGGCTCGTCCGTGTGCGCGCGGGCGCGCGCCACCGCAGCCGTGGATCGGCGCGAGCCAATCCGCCGCGGGCTCGATTGGTGGGCGCACAGCTTCCTGCCTCATCGCGATACCGAGGTGTCCCTCTTCACGGGGGATTGTGTGTCTCTGTGGGGTGGCGAAGAGTGAATGTTCTGTGCACGGAGAGGTCGCGGGTCGCGTCGAGAATGATCCGCGAGCCAGAAAAGTGACAGCACGATGCACTGAGAGGTTGAGGTGGGGTGGGGTGGGGGGGGGGGGGCTGGGTGAATGAAGACAGTGTGTCGGTGGAGGACAGGCAAACACACACAGAGAAGGCAGCCAGGCAGCCAAGGCAGGCAGGCGGCAAAGTTCGCGAAGCGAGGCGATCAATTAGAGACGGTGCTGGTCCACGTTCGTCGGCTAGCCGTGTGTACACAAGCGGTTGATCGATCGCCGGGCTAATTAAAGCTTGCTTCGAGAACTCTGCCTGCGAGTAGGCGGGCGAGTCCACCCCCTCGAACGAAAGCTACGCTTCTGGCTGCGACAACTCCGTCGCCGTCACGATACTCTTCTTCTCTTTTGCTATTTGCCTAGCGAGAGACTGTTGCCCGATCGTGGCCGGCGTAGCTGTCGGTGGGGCGCCCTCGCCGATGCAGGGCAGGCGATCGAGCGGAGTGTACGTTCTGTCGAGTAGAAAAAAGCAAGCGGGCACACACGTGGGCACACACCGCACACGTGACAACAACACGTACATACGCAGTCAGCGGACACGGACAATATCGAGGGATGCCCCGGTTCAGCCAGCAACACGGATAATAATACAGAAAATGTACACGTGTACTGGTAGCAACGGCAGAAGATCAGGCGTCGGTGCCGTGTACGCGAGCTCCTTTCTCGATTAGCGCTACCGATCGAGAAACGATCCTTTTCTTTTTTTTCTTTTTTTCTCTTTCTTTCTTTTCGTTGGACGCTCGTTGTTCGGCGTCGTTTACCTGGCTCGCACAGCCTCCAACGAAATCCCGAGGCAAACTTTCCGGAGGGGACGCCGTAAACCGTCGCCGGAAGGCGGTCATCACCGTTTTGGTCCAGGCGAGCTCATTCTCCTTGGCTCGACGATCGGTTTTTTAATTGTTACTTGTATCTGTGCTTCGAGAGACTCGCGATAAAATTTGCCAAGGGAAAGCTTAACCCTTGCATGGCGAATATATATATTGGGAAACTTAGGGGAGGCGTGAATTAGATTTCAGCGCCGTGGTGGTGAGCTGGCAAACTATTGAAAGTAGGTCCGGATCTCACCAAACATTCCGAATAAGTATTTATTAATCGAATAAGTAAAAATTACGTGTTCAAAAAAATTTAAAAACACTCGTTTTTTAACAACATGTCTATTTAAAACACTGATAGATAATCATCATATGGACTTCGACGGATTTCGACCTACTCTCAGTAGTTCAATTTTCTACCACTAGTTGGCGTATCGAAAATTCTTGGTTTCCCAATAATAGTTGGACCACCACGCACAGGGTGCATCTATCTTTTACTACATGTTTTATCCCATGTAATTTCATTCGCGTAGAAATTAGATTCCATCTTGTTAATATCATCTAAAATTCTTATATTTCCAAGAAGTAATATAATACTTGTACGCGAAAAACAGAGTCTCGGGCGGTGGGATTCGAACCCAAGATCTTCGTGTCCTCCACATACTGGATAGTCGCGTTACCAATTCCCCCAACGCCGACTCTCCAAGTTACTCTCTCACGAGCTTCATAAATACCGAGCTAACGCGGGCGCCACCTATGTGCCAATAGCACACCATAGGCAGTTCCCAAACGCCGAATGCGTAGATACTAATATCAACTGTAGGTACATATGCGCCAGGCGAGGGTTAAAATTGATACACTGAACGATCCCAATCAAATAACTGCTCGTTCGAGATTATGCTTCTACTGTAACTTTACTACACACCCTACTGTAACTGTAAAAAAAAAAGATCGCGTGCGACATTCTGGAAAATTTTCTTAAATGCGTCTCGGGTTGAACGCCTTCCGTTTACCGATCGTCGAACCGACGTTTCCTCGAAAATTTACGGCCAACATTCCACAGAGGGAGAGAAACAGAAAAAGGGGGGGACAGGTGAGGCGGAAGCAACTGAAAGAGGACCGTGCACGTACATACGAGGGGATCGTTAAATTCTTCTGATATGCCGGTCGCACGGAACCGTGAGCGAATCGATCCCAATTTCCGACGGTCCGCTTCGACTCCCGCGGCGGAGTCGGGGGAGAAGTATAGAGACACGAGGAGGCGGGGAAGAATTTAAAATATGAGAGACGGGTGCGTGGGAGGGGGAAGAGAGAAGAGAACAGAGAAACCCCTGTTAAATGTCCACGCGAGGAACAGAAAGGGGTCGAGGCGCACCATTCGCCCACGTGATCGTGAATGGTACCCGCGCGATCATCGATCTTCCTTGTTTCCTTCGATATCGTATCGCGTCTGAACGCGAGTTCTCTCATTTCCGTAGCGTCCATTCCAAAGACCCTGTGTGTCGGGGGGGCGTGGGATTCACCGTTGCTGAAAAAAAAATATCCTCCACCACTGGCAGCATTAAGAGTCTTTTTTTTTTAGGGAGGGGGTCAATTAATAGCGGCAACTGCCCCCTAGCGCATCCAGGCTCGTTCGCTCGGTCTCCTTTCTCGCAGCGGGCACGATCGACTGACCGAAATGGACGGCAGTCCGCCCCGCACGTGGTCTTAACATAATCCGTGCGTTAAAGTATGTACGTACACCGGGAAAACAGTCGTCGACGTCTCCAGTGCTCGAGATATATAATGTATATGCGATACGTGCTAGTTAGGGCAGCCACAGAGATAAAGTAGCAGAAGAAACTGGAACGGAGCGACGCAATGACCTTTTAACCCCGTCACACCCCGACGCGTGCCTTTCAACCCCTCGGCGGCGAGAGGTGACCACCGTGAAGACGATAAACGCGAGGGTAAAAAACAGAGAAGGAAGACCTTGCAGTAAGAGGAGTGCAGCTCAATCTTTGCAAACTTCGAGTAAATTAGGAAAAAAGTGTTTGTAAAATTATTGATTTGACTTAATGATAAAAAGAGCCAAGAGAACGCTAATTGAAAAATATATAATTTCACAGAATAAGTAGTAGTTATTGAGTTGATAAGATTTTCTTTCTATTTTTGGCGAAAAATATTCTATAATAAAAATAGAAATAAATCATTAATATTAATATTAATATTTTTATTTTTATTATAGAATATTTTTTCGCCCAAAATAGAAATAAAATCTTATATTAAATATTATATTTCTTATATTTATATATCTTATATTTAAATATTGATATTAATATTTCTATTTTTATTTAATTGCAATAAATCGCTCTTTTGTTAGCGGATTTGCATGAAACCCACACCAAATCGTATAGAATTCTGTTTTAAAAACTAAAAAATGGAGTTACACCCCTCTCACCGCAAGGCTCTCGAATAAATCTCGCGATAAATGGCACGATCAATTTGCCGCGTGCACGCGCATCACGGCACTCGATAACGCTCCCGTTTGCAGCGATGCG
The DNA here is from genome assembly GCA_947577245.1 of Andrena bucephala. NCBI lineage: Eukaryota > Metazoa > Arthropoda > Insecta > Hymenoptera > Andrenidae > Andrena > Andrena bucephala. The sequence goes on from OX387716.1 coordinate 97,172,343, forward strand.
TAGACAGGTTTAATTTGGTACAGTCTCGGCGAGCGTAAAAATAGAGGGTGGCGCGGTAAATTAAGAGTAATAAAAATGGCACTTCAGGTGCCGCCGCGCGGCCGGTCAACGTACAAACAAAAAGCTCGAGCAGGTGAAGGGGTTACCGGCGCCGATTACGTGCGCTCCTTCGACAATCCAGCGACAAGTCGGACAGGAGAGAAAGACAGTGAAACACGTATGATGTACACAGAGTTAGAGGAAAAATAGTTCCGCAGACACACGCATAGAGGGACGTACATACACGTATCATGAGTAGAATATATATCGAAGATGTACACGAGCACAGACAACGAGTAATTTTATGCATGTGGGAAGAGAAATGCGGAGCTGAAGAACGTAGATAGAACAGACAGCGCGAGAACGCGCACGAACGCGCGCGAGAGAGTCCCCTCTCGTCCTTGGCTTGCCCCAACCGGACACATCGCGATTGCGTTCGCACAGGCGAGGATCGTTCGTTTCTATTTTAATGGGAGACAGTTGGCGCGAAGGAGCGATACAGCGGAATGGGACGCGACAGTCGCCCGCGTTCGTGCCGCGGATTACCGTCTGAGACCGCGTCGATGCGTCGTCTTACAATTCTTCCGAGTACACATACGCGGCGATCCCATTGGGAGCGGACGATACAAAATAATATATATCGCTTGGCAGCCGGTGCGACAGCGTATCCTTTCTTTCTTTTTTTTCCTCCCCTCCTGGTCTCTGGGAGGTGGACGTACGTCTCTTTGCTCTCGTCGAGGGGCAAAGTCGCGCCGCAAAGCCGCGAATGTCCCCGATCGTGTACGGCCATTATTTACGTCCGTGGTGGACGGATGCACGTTCGAAATGCATCCTACGCACGCAGAGCAACGAAAAAGGATGCCTCCGGCGCCGGAGCTGGGTGAAATACTATGTCAAGCAGGTCTCGACACCGCGGGCAAATTATGGCCCCTCCTCTCTTTATTCATTTATCTAGTTCTTTTCTCCCGTTCGTTGCAACTTGAAGGGAAGCTAGCTCCGACCATCGCGGCCCTTTTCTCTCCTCTATTTACCTTATTTTACTTTGCTTTGAGCCGCGCCAGCCGAAATAGTATTTCACCCAACTCTCTCCAGCGCGTTGCCATTATCCCATTTTTTCTTATCGTTACTGTCATGATTGTCGTCTTTTTTTTTTCTTATCTCAGGATCCTTCAAATTCGTAGACCGTCGAGTCTACCGTTACCGAGGACAGGCCATCCGCCCGTCATCCTGCCGCGATTCTTAGCCGCGCCACGATGTCGCCAGCGACGGTCAATGCATCTCTCTAGACTCTATGCGAGACGAATATCTCTCGGGGAGCAAGATAACAACTCCGGGAATAGACATTTTTTTTTTTATATATATATACGCTATAGTAACGAGGATCGAGGATTAGTACCGAGGATGATCGAGGATGAAGGTTAGATGCGTAAATAGAAGAGAGAGAGAGAGAGAGAGAGAGAGAGAGAGAATATCTTTCATAGGGATGAGACGAACTCACCTCCTCGCATAGCGCCAGCATACGCCTCGTGCTCTCCAGGGACTGAAACGAAATCATTTACATTTGTTAAGCGATGCATCGATTACGGGAAGCGGAGAATTAACCCTTCGTGGTCACGCGGAGTGTGTCGCGCCCCGAGGGAAATTTTCGTGTTCAAATGCCGCGCTTTTGCTACTTCTGAAGAAGATTTATTGCCAAAAAATAAAAAAAAATCGCTTTTATTTACAACTGTGGAAAATCGCGCAGTTTCAACTACAAATTTCATCGTATCAAAATTTACATTCCTAGAAAAAGACTATAGAGCATGAGTTAATAGATTCAGAAGTACGAAAATGGTAACTCAAAAATGATGCTGGGGTGCAGTGAACCCCAATTTCTGATTGTAAGGTGTGACCACGAAGGGGTTAATAAAGACTGTGTTGTGACGCAGGGACGAGTCCTTCTATAGATACTAGGGTGGCTCTTATTTATTCTTGGTAAATTTTTTTTCAAGATTTTCTTCGGGGCATCCTCCAGAATAGTTCCGCATAATTGAAAAAAAAATCTGAGTGAGGAAAAATTTGTTTTTATCTTTTTCGAATATTTCGGTAAATGCCTCCCCCCTTAAATGTTTAAAAAAATAGTCCTCGAAAATAAAAATTCCATTTTTGTACGTCTTCATGCACCAGGAGTTGACCACTTTTGAGAAAACCATGAAAAATAAGGTTTTTAGAAGTGACGATCTTTTGAATAAAGTGCAGTTAGAGAATTGCACTTTGATTTAGTTAGAGAACTGCACTTTGTTCAAAAGATCGTCACTTCTGAAAACCTTATTTTTCATGTTTTTCTTACAAGTAGTCAACTACTAATACATGGCTCAACTACTGGTGGCTTTACCCTAAATAAATAGTGTTCGAGAAGCATTTAAACTTTGAAAATTTGAGAAAAACAAAAGTTTTTCCGACTTTATTCGAAAACCGTTTGTAGCACGAGAAAAAGTAATAGATTATAAAAGATGCTCCTTGTACGGATCTACAACTTTTGTTTGACATATTTTTTTATTTAATCAGTAACTCGGAGGATATTATATAAAATCGATTTTGTGAGCTGTTAAATAATGATTTAAATGATTAAGGGCCCTGGGGCACCTTTTCCCGTTATCCGATGGAGCTCAAACTTTACACAGATTTTTTTAAAATTATTTGGAACTATTCTAGAGGGTGCCCCGAAGAAAATTCAAAAGTCGAAAATAAGAGCCACTCTAAAAGATACTCTAATTAACCCTTTAACTCCCATTTTAAAAGTGCATAAAATTCTATCGCCCGTTTATATTTAACTTTTGTTATCAACCATTCGTAAAGTAGACTCCAATGTTTTCGGCTAAGAAAATGAAACTTTCCCTTCAAAATTTTATTATGGATTATTACTTCAAACTGCCATCTTGCGTTTCCTTAAGCTTCTCAAATAAATCAGTGGAAAATAGAGCCAAGTACTTCTTTTTTTTTCATATAAAAAGAACCAATATTTTCCATTTCAAAATAACAAAATACAACAAATATATCAGTTTCACAGTTTTGAAGCAACGGTTCAGGGGTTTTGGGCGTTAAAGGGTTAAGAATGCTAAGCCGGGGATCCACCTGCAGGCCAAGTCTGGCTGTGCTATAAAGCACAAAAAGCTTAGCTTTCGCGTGGATTCCCGGCTCTAGACTTTAGACCGTGGTCCACATGGAGATTCAGAGTCGACAGACACGCACCTCATCTGTAGTTTGATCGGACTTTAGCTGTAATTCCTGCAACTCGGTGCGAGGGGGTCCTCCCTCCGCGGCACCCGGCCCCTCCGGTGACTCTGCTGTCGTCGGGGCAGGCATCTTATCGGCTGCCTGGCGAGTAGCCTTCTTCTGGAATCTCTGTTCTCTCCCTCGGCTCGCTCTCTAGCTCGAGCTCCTGTTCCAAGTAGGCTCGAGTGTTCTGCAACATTAAACGGTGAACGGCGAGTTAGACGAGCGAGCGTGACTCCTTCCTCGATAAACTACCCGGCGAGCCAGAGTAGGGGTGGAGCCCCCTGTGCCCATTAAGGTAATCGAGTCGACTACAGAGCCCGACGAGATTGAAAGCATTCCGCTGAACGGTTATCCCCCGAATTCGAGTGCCGTCTCCCTGCTGGACCGAGAGATACCAATATCCAGCAGGGGAGGCCTGCGAAGGGAACTGCAAGGAAACGACGTGACGAATGTAGGTACATACTTCCGTTGAGAAAACGCGGAGGACTTAGGGAGCCACGAATCAGAAGCCTCGAGGAGACCAGGACCAGCGATTGCGAAATTTCACGCAGAGTTTCGGCAAAGACAGCCGGCCCCGTCGGTCGTAGTGGGTGCATGTATACGCGCGTACGTGGCGGAGCTGTGCAAAAGCTCGTGTGTAGCTGTGCTATCCCATGAAAATCAATACCACGACGACCGACCGACCGACCGACCGACCCACCGACCGAATTGCGCGCAGACGCGCGACCGCGACTCCCGACCCCCTCCCCCCCCCCCCCCCCCTCTCCTCCTCCTCCTCCTCCTCCGTCGCGTTTCGCGAGCCCACCCTCTGCACACCCACGCACCCACACGATGCTGGGTAGCCACCCACTGCCCGTGCCACCAGCGGGGGCACCCGATCAGCTGGGAGCTCCAGCGCTGCGTGCATGTGTGTTAGGTCACCAGCGAGCTGGCTCCCGTTTTCGTACCACGGGATAGAAGAGTCTCCGCGAACGATTAGCGGAAGCCGAAGCTTGTTTCAGCAAACCTTGAACCCTTCTAACGCAATGAACGCGTGCATCCAGCCGGCCGGCTGCAGCCCGTGCGGGTCACGCCGTTGGGCGTTCGGAGTCCACGGGCAGCATATGCGACCGGAGGATTTCCGCACGCGGTCTGCGCTCGGGGTTCGAATGTATGGGCTGGAAGTTATCGGATTTAACTGGGTCATTTCTTCGATAGGAATGCGTTCGACTGTGTATTGGGGGAGAAGATCGGGTCTGAAGATTCTCCGGGCACCGAGTGTACCTGACAGTGTTTCGATCGGGCCGCTGATAAATGCGAGAGACAGAAAGCAGGGTGGCCTTCGCAGGGCTCGTGCATAGAGATGCCTGTAGACGGTGGCACACTCAGGATTTAATCTTTGGAGGAGCAGAGATGAAGGGGTACTAATATTTTTAATGCAAATTCAAGAAAATTCGTTGGGTGATTATGAAAATTTATTTAAGGAATTAAATCAAGGGTTTCTTTTCTTTTTAGAGAGCTCCTTCTTTGGGACGCCAGAACCCTTGCTCCCCACTGCCTATAGAAATTTTCAAGGGAAGTTAAACAACCCGGAAATTCAGAGAATTATGCAACTTTCTGCGCAAGTAGAGTACTTCATGCGTAAGACAAATCTATTTTTTAAAATAGAAATAACCCTTTGAAAAAATACATAATTTTCTTTTTCGTGGAATATCTCAAGAACGGTGCGAGATATAAAAAAAAATTAAACAAACGTTGCATCTTTTTTTATATCTACAAAACTGCGTAAAAATAATTACAAAAAGTCCATACTTTTCAAGTTACTCCCACCCCGAATCCTTAATTTGATAATTACTTTTGCGCAGTTTTAAAATATAAAAAAGATGCAACTTTTGTTTAAACTTTTTTTTATATCTCTCACCGTTCTCGAGGTATTCCACGAAAAAGAAAATTCCACATTTTTTTTCAAGAGGTGACGTCACCCCCAAAAACCGCCCAATGGTACCAACAAAAAATTGATCCCTCTTACGGACGAATTATTCTACTTGCGCACAAGGTTGCATAATTTTCTGAATTTCCGGGTTGCCTAACTTCCCTTGTTAAAACCCTTTATAGAAGATACAGAAACAAATAGGAACCCACCACCATTTGATCGTCGATAGAGAAGCATTATTGTACGAGCTGATACGCTGATATTAATGTTGATACGCTCGGATAAATAAGTCACTCTTTTGGCAAGCTTCCGCAGGTCTCGCGGGGATTACAGTAGCCCGCGCTTTGTGGCAACCCGGCCTACGGAGGGTGCTTCGTCACGCGAACTGTGCCCAACTTTTGCCCAAGTTGTACATACTGGATGTCCCCGATACGCGTGGCGCTGAGGCTCGGAGTGGCTTCAGAAGGGCGAATGAAACTTTCTGTTTCAACTTCTAGAGCAGCCTGGAAAGCGAGGCTTTCATAACGGCGATTCGAATAGACCCCGATAGACGGGATCGCCGGGTGATCAGTTCATCCAGTCAATTAAGCCGACGACAAATTTCCCGCCGCCCAAACTCGATACTCGAAAGTGACTAACCACCCACGCTAACAACGACTAATCTCGTAGCAAGGGAATCCGGTTACCCGCCGCAGCGTGGGAGACAAAAGCCCCCACCGAATGTGAAACGAGATCTTGTTAATGCATTAAGACGTCGGGAGAGCCTCGTAATTGGCACTTGTAAATTTAATCACGCAGGGATGTTCCTGCGGCGGTGAAAGGCGGAGGCGTCCGAGCGAATGGAACGCCGGAAGCTTGTAGAAGATTCCGCTGGAATCCAAACAAGGCGCGTGGAACGCCAGCTATAGCGCGACGAGAGGATTCGCTTTAGTAACAGCGTCGCGCGATAACGCGAAGTAGAACGCGGAGTTTGAAGGCTGGATCGGCTATTGTGCGAGCCTCTGACGTGGACGCGCTTCCTTGACCTTGGTCCTCGCGATCGGTGGGTAGAGAGTTGGAATTTGAAATGGCATTTGTACGCGTCGATGGAGGGCACTTTTGCGAAACAGCTGCTGGGAAGAAGGGATTAGGGGAACGTTGCTCTCGCGAGTAGTTACTATATAGGAGATCAAGAAACGGAGCGCTGTGACAAATTTGTGAATAAGTACTAGAAGAAAGTGACTAAGTAGAATACTGCCGTGTTAATTCGATGAGGCGAATGTGGTGAAAAGATGGTTCTGAGATAAATAAATAAATAGCAAATCGGATTAGGTTATATATTAAATCTGGCTAAAAAGTTATCTATATTAATACTTATGACAAACCCGTGCAAGAAACACTGAAAAATTAATTACAGTTACGCCTTTTGTTACTAATATTTTACAGTTTCTACCCATAATTTTATTTTTCAGATCCATCAATGTTTAAAGGAAATATCATGCTTGCAATTTTTTTCTGCAATGGTCTAAAGAACCTAGGGGTAAACTTTTCCTCTGGGAAACCTTTATTTTTCACCGCAAATTTATATTGGTCGAAAGGACGTATCAAATAACGTGCAGAAATATTATTTTTGAGTTTAGGAATTTATCCGTTGCAAACTTGTTATGTTAAAAGGACTTTGAAATTTTGACCAACCTGTACTAATACTCAGGGCAAGTTGGAAAATGGAATGCGTTGTATCGTTGAACCAGTTGTGAAAACTATAAAACCCATTTTCAGCTAAATTTAAATACTTTGTTGTTACACAATCACCGTAACTGTCACAATGTCGACGAAGATATGTCAAAATTTCGCAACCTATTTCGCCTCATAAATTTTCAACGATAACATTCCTAAACTCCAAATTGGTATCATTGAACTCTATACGTCAAGTACTTTCCATAAATATAAATTTCGTCTCCAAAGAATGGTTTCCAAGAGGAAAAGTTCACATGAACCTCGAAGATCATAAATAATTTAATACAAAAATTACCGTAAATAAATTTTTTCGTGCACTTTGTGGACTAATAAATCATATATAATAAGTATTTTCTTTTATTAGTTTTAATAAAACTCCTAAAAAAAAATCCTAAAATCATTCACTTTCGCCGCGACTAAACGTATGTAGCCCCTTAACAACCACGCATCAATTTCACACACGCCCAAAATATAAACTATTGTATATTCAATTTCAATGCAAATATGTCTTTCTTATTTAATCTACATATAGATAAACCAATTCTGTGCTACTTGGCAGCAATAACTAAATTTCAGCGAAAGTTGCGGATGCGCCCTCTCGAACTAAACGTCAGAATAGAAGCCGATTATCTGTTAATATTCGGACACCGAAGCTCGCGGTAGATAATAAGCGCGGGATGGAATTACGACCCGAGTTATGGCGTGATGAATTTACGAAGCCTGTCCTTGCCCTCGAGACAAAGTTGGCTCGTTTCCAGGGTGAAAGGTACCGCGTCGGTTCTCCTGGTCACGGTGCACCTCGCCAAGATCACGGGCGACCAGTCGGATCTGGAGGACGCGGGCACGTATAGCCTCTCGACTGCGGACGAGCAGATATCGGCGTTGGATAGACGAGAAATTAAGAGCATTCGGAGGGAATCGATAGCGTCCAGCCCAGGGGACATTATTTAGACAGAGATATTTCTGTCCTCCGCCTGTTCACACCGCCTTGAAACAAATTCCCCCGCGTCCATTTGCATGACCCGATACGGATCACGGACAAATCGTCGATCAAGATTCTTCGAGTTCTGACGAATGCTGGGCGTCGGACACGCTGCTACATAAACTACGCGCAACCCTGGCGATATCATTCGCGATCATGTCGAGGATAATGCTGGTGCATGTTCCTCGGTCGATAAAACATCTTCTGGGGCTCCCGGCTTTCATAGATAATGTGTTGTATGAGGCATCTAAATTTGCACGTCTAGATACCTGTAATGCAGGCGTGTGTTGTGTTGGGTATGAAGTTGTGTGGTTGGAAGTAATAGAGGAAGGAATTTACTGAGGATTTTCAGAGAGACTACCGCCCATATTAAACCACGACTGAATTAATTCAGCAGCTTTGTAAAAAGAAAAGAAAACCGGATTTTATTCTGTAAATAAAATTTCTATGATCACCTAATGAATTTTATTGAAGAGTGAGACGAAGCAAATGATGACCTCACGCCACGCGGAGAGCAAGGTAAACGTGTGAATACTTGTAAAAAAAGTCACGAGTGGAGCAAGAGTCCTTTTAGATTAAAGTAGATTCAAAATACGAGAAACGGCGAGTCTAAGAATATCCTACAATACTCAAATCAGTTGGTCAAACAATTTGGGTTTCTTGTTAGCAGTCTGTAGCATAATATGCTGATAGATAACAAGATGCGCGTCGCTGCAAAGTCTTATCGACGCACGCTTTTCGGTCGAGGCAACAGCTTTTCGTGACACCTAGCTCCGATGCAAAGCACGTCGAATATTTACCTCGGGCGTTCGCGATGATAAGGGGAAGCTTTAGAAAAGTATTCCTGAGTCACAGCGTTACACAACAGCGCTGTAATTAAACGAGCAAAGAGAGGCAAGAAACAAACACCGAAAATGAAACGAGTGCTTGAAAACTCTTAACACCGAAGTAACTAGGCGAAGCTTTTAAATAACTAACTCGAAGCGCTGTACCTACATGCAACGTATGTATTTCCGCTGGTTGCAGTCACCGGTGGCAGATGAAACAGTTGGACGCAAAGATTGCTGGCGCAAAGGCACGGCACGCGAATCGATATTTAGCGTTCGATGATTCTATTCAGGCGTTAAGTGAGTCTAAACAAAAAGCGGCGGCAATAAATATAGAACAGGTGAGGTGATCAATATTATAGTGCATTTCCGGATCCTTCGTGACTCACGCGTGCGTCACTGCAATTACGCGATCATCCGTAATTAAAAATACAAATATATTCTGACGTCACATGCAACGCGCACACACGCTCGCGGGCACGTATAAGGGCAGAGAGGGAAAAGCGCGCGGGCGCATACTCGATGCCGTTATCAATGACTCTCAGCTGTTAGAGCCGGTAGAGATTCTGTCGGAACCTGTCATTTCCATTATGTACACAGTTGTCAGTGGGGATCGTGCGAAATCTGTGTGCTCGAGGGCACAGACAGCGAGGCAAGAACGGTATTTATAACGTTTCACGTGCGTGCGATAAGTAGACGCCGCGCCACGGCTGACATTAGGAAATCAATAAATAAAATCGCCGGTTCGAAGCGGCACCGTTGACGCGACGTCGGCCTCTGCTTGAAAACAGCGCTGAAATCGAAATAACGAGGCAAGGTTTCCGCACCTCTGCGTCCGAAATCACAAAACTATACACTTTGAGACTCACGCAGCTTTTATAACCTCGCTAATATCCCTTCTAGCTACTATACCTCGCCCAATGGCAGAACATCCCCCGCGATGTTGGACGCACTTCACCGATCTTCGCGAAAGATGCGTGACATAGAAACGTGCCCTGACAGAGCAATATATAAGTCCTACGCGTTTCATTCGAACGCTAACATATTTACGATAAAATCGAATTAGCCGAGCGTACCTTTAACGAGTCCGCGTTTCACTTCGTGGAACGGGAAACCTAACGAGACCCTCGAAATACCCTCGCCTGCGTAACGACCGCGAATCGCAACGTGCGGGGATTCAAAATCGTTACTTAATGTGCACCGATCCACTGCGATCGCGTACCGAGAACCGACAGACTGCTTTACCAAAATCTTACCACAGAATTGGAATCCACGTTCAGTTGTAAGAACGTCACAAGATCCCAAAGCTTTCGCAGTCAAGTTCGAGGAGAAGAGTGGACGGTTCTATTGCAACGAATCTCGAGAGACTTGGGAAAGGAAGAAAGAATCTGTGCAGTGTCACCGACGGGCTTAGCTATTATTACTAACCGTGAAACTCGCCGATGGGTGTTTCCACTGTTCACGGGTCCGGGCGACTGCTTCGAGGAGGGACGAGGAAGAAACTCGGATGACTGTCGCACTGACACTGTTCTAAAAGGGAAACCGGTAAAACTGCAGAATGAAAACTCGACGGAGCTACGCTCCCTACCCTCCGAAGATTGGTAGACGTCTACTGACCACCGAGCAGACGCGGAGTATCAGCGCGGTGGCTGCCGCTTCGGGTGGGGGTAGGACGTCGTCGACAATGGAAGGCGCCAATAGGAAGGCGCTATTACGAAACTGCAAATTCAACACGCGGGAATACGCATTTAATAACGAAACGCGATTGTGATTTGCGAAAAAATTGGCACGACACTACGCCTAATCTGTTCCGCGATCGATTACGCGCGCGTCGAGCATTTTTGTCCTGCGTCATAAACCGCTGCACGCAATCGAGTAAAATCGATTGTTCCGTTGCGTTACGCCACAGGCGGGACGCTCGGCTTATTTGAGAACCCCTGATTTATTATGCTGATCTTCAATGCAAACGAATCGAACGGCAGAGCAGCTGCCGATTGGCTGGGACATTTATCGAAAGTAAGCCGCACCGAGTGGCGAACCGTGTCTCCCGACCAATTCAATTTATCCTCTGGTGAAAGGAGCGTAGTCTTGTGCCACGGAAATGTAGTGTGTAGAAAGAAATGTTATGTAAAGAACGCCGAGTAGTGGACGAATCATAAACTTGTAGAGATGGATTGAGAACCGTCCGAGAGATAAAAAGCTCGAGTATTATCATTGCATTTATATCTCTGTTTTCTCCGATTCTTACATTACTATCTGATAGTGACAGGTTAAAGCACTTTTAATACAAGTATCACCTTCCCTTAATTTTGTAATTACGTTATAACATGCAACACTTGTTAAATCCCATTGATGAGAACAGCCACCTGAACAAAATTCTACCTACCTTGTCATCAAATGTATTAGTTCTAATTCAGAGAATAGTTATACATCTGCTGTACACCTATTTAATTACTCTTCAAGCATGTACCCAAAGAAGAAGTATAGAACCACCATAAAAACTCGGGAAACATAAAGTTCTAGGTATATCAACTGTTACAGTGATGTGTATGAAAACATTCCTTATTTCGCAATGAGAGAAACTATCGCACGAAGAGCTATGTAGTGCAATGCAGAAATCTTAACACCCTATACATGTATTGAAATGGTACTTCATAAGGTGGGAGGAGACTACAAGCATTTGGAAGAATCCAAAAGGCAAAGAAAAATTCCATCGGACGAGCATAGACGCGAACGCGAAGTTAGATTTAGAAGTGAGAGATTATCGAAACAGAAAGGAGACACTCACCGACGTTTCTCATAAAAGGAGCTCGAGAAAGGGAGAAGCCGTTAATATGAAATTCGATAAATTTGGTAGCACTTGGTGCGGTGCTTTGGGTGAAACGATAGCTAGAGTAGAGCAGAAAATCGATAACAACTTCACCGCAATGTGGTAGCCCGTACGTTTACCTCCTATGTGGATTTTGCATAAAAGTGAATCAGGATAAACATTGCGTTCGCTTACCAATGAAAATCAATAGCGTGCCATAGAACGCGGATAAACTATCACGAAACTTTGTTGAGAGCGTTGCGTTCCCGAGAATACTGCGGCTAACACAGACGAACACTTCGACGCCGTGAACAGCTGCTGCTCTTCTGACAACCGGAAGCCAGGAAATAGTTATATCAGTTTTCACCAGGGCGGGAAGATTTGAACGCGACAACGGAGACTTGTTAACTCTGAAACGACCTCGGGAAGTTTCTAGAAATATTCTCGAGTCTAAAGCCGATAAATATGTTTACGAATTAAAATTCACTTGAGTGTTTGCTGAAATTTGAAAAACATCATATCAGATCAACGAATGGAAGTAATCGCTAGTTAGTCTTATCAATTTATACATTCTCAATAATAAGATACTTCAGGATGGAACAAGGTGTCTCTTGGGAATAGAAAATATTCAAATTCATATTTCCAAAGATCTGTAAATCTCTCCGCATCATTTCGGAAGAACTTAAAGTGAAAACTTTTCCCGAAACATACTTCCCTTGGCCAGGACCGGCGCGAGGATGGTTCGCGCCCTTGTGCAAGAAAATTTTTGCACTTATTTCCTATTTAATATGTTTCGCCTTTACGGAGTACAAAAAAAAGTTTATGTGGGAGTTGGATTCCTTTATTATCAAGCGTGCGATATAGTTTTTCAACGCCCCCTTCGGCTGGCGCCCTTATACGGCGCATAACTTGCATAATGTTTCCGCCGGCCCTGCCGTTAGCTGAAACTTTTGCTGAATCGATCATCATTGTATGCAAATCTAAGAATTTAGATAATGGTCCCGAATAAGGGATTGCATCACCCATGATTCATGCACAGTTTCTGTCATTTGTGCTATATTTTGCACCTTATTGAGTCATGCTTGTTCTCGTCTAAGTGCCTTCAATCATCAGACAATTATTAATTTAATAACTCCACCTCTTTCCGAAGACAACGGTCCTTACATGACCATTGTGTTCGACGCTGTATTATCCGTTCGCGGAACATGCACATTTAAATACGTACGCAGAAATTCGTTGCATATTAAGTTACAGAAACTATCTTATCTTCGTTGCAATAAAATGAAATGTGTCAACGGATGCAGCACGTCCATAATTGAAAACATTCGCAATGTTTTTATTGGTCTGAGCGATTACCCTCCCGCTTCAATCTTTTATCGCTATTTTAAGTTAGAGAGTTGCCCCATAAATCGCCTCTGTAGCAACCCGAAAAACTCAATTTCCTATACAGCGCCGTACGCTCTGTCGCGTGGAGCACAAAGCGATCAAAGTCGAGCGAAGCTTCGGTGCTGATTATCATCTTTGATTCGCGAATATATAAAGAATCGCCGAGGGAGTTTGCTGCGTCAGTTGGAGGTCAAAGCTGTGGCGTACATGCAGGAAAATGGCAGGCCTTCAGTTATGCGCAACGCGCTTTATATTTTTGCTTTCCATTAATTTTATACTCGTGTCTTCTGGTCTCGCGAACAAGCCAGTGCAAAATGTGCCAGAGCCGTTGATTCAAAGTGCCTTAAATTCTTTGAACGAGGATTCCCCGACGCATCATACGTACAAGGGTGGTAACCTGATTAGCGCGCAAAAATTGGTACGTCTCTTTAATATATTCTATGCCCAGAAACACGTCATTATTAGCAAGGCTTGAAATTTCCAAATTTTTCGCAAGACACTCTTGACCATTAGTTTCAACCCAAATCATTGTTTGTTCGCTGAATTTTTCAGGAAGAGACGCCGTATGTAATATACAGACTAACGTTCGATCTGACCGCCGTTTGCAAAGAGTCTTTGGAACCGTGCCCTCGAGAGGCGTGCACCGTTGAAGTGAAACAGCACGAGCAAGGGTTTATAAATGTCCTACGAGAATCCATACAATGCATGTACCTGTACCCACAATCGGCGCAGGACGATCTGTTGCAGATACAAGAGAATACTCAGGAGCAAGAGATTAACGAGAATTTTGACAAACAGATTATCACCAACCAAACTGTCGAGCTGGATCACGAGATTCAGAACACCAGGGATCATAACGAGAAGCCGTTCATAGCTGTGAGAGCATCCAGCCCTACTTATTGTCCGGGATGCCCCTACGAGCTGAATCCAAATTTGCCTTCGTCGAGCCTGTTTGGAGACGAGGTGGCAAGGTCGATGGATGAATTCGTACAAAATGACTACAAACACAAAGCTGTGGATATCGTCCAACTAACCCGCGCCGTCTCGCCCACGTCTAACATAATAAAGTACCAAGCTTTGGTGCGCATAGGGGAATCCGACTGCTTGAAAAATGCGATAGACGAGTCGCAGTGCTCTCTGCAAGCAAATCTTCCTATTAAAACTTGCTTGGTAACGTTCGAACAACGCTGGCAACAACCCACCCGTGTAATAACCAGGAACAACTGCACTACGGATAATAATTCTTATTCGACATTGAATTCCGAGGCGCTTGTAACGCCTACTCCTAACAGAGAAGCTAATATTGAGAGAACCGAGGCATTGGAAAACTTAAAAGGCATTCTTGATAATTACACTTATGCTACACCTGTGAAATCGGAGGGACAAAAGCAACCGGAAGTAACAGAACGTCCTATCGTGAAAGTTTTATTAGACCGAAACGACGATGACGTACATCCTCAAGGATTCAAAGATAAGACCAGAGAATTCGGGGAATTTCTGAAAGATTTTGATTTGCCTATAAGGGAGGATAAACCGAACCCTGAAATACAGAGGGAAGAAGTTACGGAGGATATTATTCTGCCGAGAAGAGTATCCTCTGCGAACAATGAGTCGCCCATGTTAAATAGAAACAAGAGGAGCCGTGACTCAATCGGTGCGCCTGGTGCGCCTAAAACAAAGGATGTTAACGATCCCGAGGTGCGAGAGATGGCTAAGAAAGGATTGCAGAGGCTTTCAGAAAATTATGAGGGCACGAACGAACCAATTATAGTAGAAATAGTGGAAGCTTCTCGACAAGTTGTCTCTGGGACATTGGACAAAATAAAAGTGAAGGTGGGTCCGAGCACTTGTCCGAAGGGCACGAAAAAAGGTTGTCAGTTACAAGCAGAAAGCGAAATCCAGGAATGCTTGTTCACATTATGGTCCCAGCCGTGGTTAGATAACGGGTCGCCGAAAATTACCATCGACTGTGACCTTAAAAGCGATTCCAATATAAATATGAGGAACGCCAGATCAGCTCCCGAAATAAACGGCGAAGTACAAGGAAGCGGCAAGTCTTTATCTGCGGAGGCTGTGGCTAACGAATCACGCAATTTGCGTAGGAACAGGAGGAGGTCTAATCTCGTTGGGGCCCCAAGCTCCAAAAGTATAGATGATCCTGAAATACAGAATCTCGCTAACAAAGGATTGCAGAAGTTCTCGGAGAATCTAGAAGGTACAAATGAGCCTATCATAACAGAAATCGTGGAAGCCTCGCAGCAAGTGGTCTCTGGGTACTTGTATAAAATAAAAGTGAACTTGGGCACGAGCACGTGCGCAAAGGGCGTGAAATCCAATTGTCAGTTGCAAAAGGGAAGCGAAATCAAGCAGTGCTTGTTCACGATATGGTCTCAGCCATGGAACGATAAAGGATCTCCAGAAATTACCATCAACTGCGACGTAAACAACCGTGTAAAGCGGACTCTGCGAGGCGCCCAGTACAGTCAGAAGATGATGAAACTGGCTGACGATATCAAAGCCGAGAATCTGTTCGAAAACTTCTTGAAAGAACACGATAAAATCTATTCTTCTCTCGACGAGAAAGAGAAGCGATTGGCGATCTTCAAGAGGAACCTGGGGACTATTGAGGATTTGCAAAAATTCGAGCGGGGAACAGCGCAGTACGGCGTCACGATGTTCGCGGACCTAACGCGCGAAGAATTCAAGGCGCGTCATTTAGGCTATCGACCCGATTTGAGAGAAGACAATGAGATACCACTCGCAGTGGCTGAGATACCGGACATCGACTTGCCAGCTAAATTCGATTGGCGCGAGCATAACGCGGTCACGGCTGTTAAAAATCAAGGCCCATGTGGCTCGTGTTGGGCGTTCTCCGTGACTGGGAACGTAGAAGGCCAGTACGCGATCAAGCACGGGAAATTGTTATCGTTATCGGAGCAAGAATTAGTGGACTGCGACACCATGGACCAAGGTTGCGGCGGAGGGGAGATGGAGAACGCTTACAGAATGATAGAGAAGCTGGGCGGTCTGGAGTTAGAAAAGGAATATCCTTACGATGCCAAGAATGAAGTGTGCCATTTCGCCAAAGACAAAGTTAAAGTACAAGTTGTCTCCGCTGTAAATATCACCTCGAACGAAACGAAAATGGCGAAGTGGCTGGTGAAAAATGGCCCGATTTCGATTGCCATTAATGCCAACGCTATGCAGTTTTACATGGGCGGAGTTTCCCATCCATTTCGCTTTTTGTGTGCCCCCGATAGTTTGGACCATGGCGTCCTTATTGTCGGATATGGTACAAGTCGTAAGTACTGCGCTCTTAAAATTTGTTTACGCGGCAGTTCCCTGTATCGTTTGTGTAACGCATTTATATGCTTCTTTTCTTTTCCAGACGATCGTCTCTTCCATAGAGAACTACCATACTGGATAATAAAGAACAGCTGGAGCTCAAAATGGGGCGAACAAGGATATTATAGAGTTTACAGAGGAGACGGTACCTGCGGACTTAACGCAATGCCTTCAAGCGCTGTAGTGGCATAATAAAGATATATATGAAACTAACGTCTTTCATAATGATATTCAAACTTGTCTTAAACGACATTTCTATTTTTTTTTTTTACCGATGCAACGCGCATGGTTATTTCTATACCAATTTCTATTGCTTAGATTACGGAGAGCTGTATATTTTGCAACGATAAAAAAAAGATCAGACATGTTTCGTATTCGTACATAAAGTTACGAGCTCGCAATAAATAAAGTAGAAATATAGCGTTTCCACAGTTATAATTGTTCGGAATCGTAGCAATGTTTTCGTAATAAAAAAATATTTCTTACAATATTTTTGTGTCTTTACATTATGTTCCTATCCCGATATCCGGCAGTTGCTTACGATCCAATTACACAAAAAAAAAAAACAAGCAAACAACGCTAAATCACTGAATATCTAAAAGTTATCGAACATAATGCTCAAAGACGTTTAATCGTTTATTAGCAAAATTATGTGAACTGAAACATGAATTCACAAAGTAATTTTAAAATTATGTTCTCTTCTTGTGATAATCAGGAATACATATATTTCCTTGAAATTCTAAATCACTATAAGCAATACGCTGACAATGTTAAAAACTGCTCGCGTACCATCTCAAGTTGCGCTCGCTGCAAATTCGTAAAAATTCACATACCAACAGAACGTCGCGCGTGACCCCTGTGCCGATTAACAATATTCTGATCCTAGTCGCGGATGCGAGATTACAACAAACATATAAAATGATATGCACGTGCAACGCAAGAATTTAATAGAGTTCCACCAACGATCGTACTTTCCCTATAACCAAGCATATTATAGAAATGTAGCCGAGTCTCTCGATCCTCCCGTTTTATCAAAAAATGTATCGACAATTGTTAACACAACGTTTATCCCGTGGATATCTCGCGAAGTGGCTGTTACGCAGCGTTCAAGCATCTGTTCGTTCCATTTACATATATTTCCTAATTCCGGTCAAGCGATACACGCTCGGCGCGTATCGTCAGAAACTCTATTATTACAAACTAAGTACGCGCAGAAGGAGAACTTATTACAAATTAAGGGCGACCATTCGCCAATCGCCGGTCTCCTGTCGAACAAGTAACACAACGTCACGGAATAAAAGCTCAAAGACATCAGAAGTTGGCATCGCGTTAAATTCAATTGAAGATACGAGATATTTTCGCTTGATATATACGATTAGAAAATATCGAATGCAACGTTGCTCACACTCTCGTACACAGTATAGCAACCTTCTTCTTTTTTTTTTCTCTCTCTCAATTACCTGGTATCTCGTGTTACGCTTCCAATAATATATTCGTCAACAGTCGTAAATTTATTAGTATTCCCTATACTGCGATATTACTTATTTCAAAAACACGTTAAGACAGAGGTTCATGCAAAGAAACAGTTTTGTATCGAAAGAAACCATCAGCGCGACATGCAGCATTTAGGATTCGTGTCAGGTCACCGATGTGTCATTGGAACTTGGAAGAATTTCGTTTCCCTTTTCTTATCGATGAAAGAAGAATACAGGTTATAAAATGTACAGTAGACATAATTAGTAACGCAATGAAAGCCGGTATAGGAAAAACATTGTGTAATCAACTAATAATAATTATAAGAGCCCCACTGATTGTACGGCCCGTATGCCTGCGGCCCGCCTTGGCCGTATTGCCAATTCTGATAATTAGCGTAATTGGGGTCAGAAGGAGGTGGATATTGCTGGTAACCCTGCTGATACCCGCCTTGACCGCCGTACTGACCGCCTTGGAATTGTTGCTGCGACTGATACGGCCCGCTCGGGCCGCTGCTGTACTGATAAGATGACTGCGAGCTGACAGAAGGTGGCGGCGGCACGTTCGCCTGATCGCCAGTCTTAACTTTCTTCGGAGGAGACGTATCTCTGTAACGCGCGAAAACAGAATTCATTTAGCACGATTCATCAGCTATAAATCCTCTCTTTCGCGAATAACACTTACGCCTTGGTGTCGTCGCTTTTCGTCTTCTTCCGCTCCTTCGCCTGTTTGATACACTTCTGGAATTGCTCGTGCGCCTTCAACACCTGCCGAATGTCTGGGCTGAAATCCTCGAGGAATTCTACTTTACGCTGCGCGAAAAGTACTCTCTGCTCGAGATCAGCGTGCTCGCGTTCAATGAACATGTCCATGTACCCTACGATCTCTTGAGTATCCACGGGAGTCCTCTGCATCCCCAGATCGATTAATTGCAAATAGAGCCTTGGGTTATCTTTGTCTTTTTCGGTCGCCTATAAATGGTGTATAAAATAATTTACATCGAAAGCGAACGGAAATTCATGCAACGTTCAGGATTGCCGACGTACCTTCAGCAGTACTTTAATTGCCTTGTCCACGTCGTTTTTAACTTTACACAAAAATCGTGCGTACTTCACGGCGATATTGTTCGCGATTGTTCTATTCTTACTATTACTAATGTAATTTTCATACAATGTACACGCTTTGTCTAAATCCCCTCTTCTGCGCTCCAAGTTTATTCGTCGATATGCCACTTGTAACATATTTGGTAATACATTGTCAATATTCTCCAATATGCTGGCTGCTTTCTCAAAATTGCCCTGACCTTCCTCGAAGGTTGCCCATTGCAGGTGCAGGTTTGGTTTCTTTGGATGGTGAACCATGCAAGCTCTGGAGTACACGTCTCTTATTTTCTCCACATTGTCCCCCTTCAAAGACTCCAGATAACGAACAAACTAAAAAAGAAAAAACAAAGATATATAAGCATGTATCCTTAAGAAGAGACACTTTTACAAATTAAAACCATATCGGTGACTTACTCGCATCCAGAATTCATCGTACAGAGCGCAAGCTATCAAGCACCTCTCGAATAAGATGATTATCCGGTTCTGATCTTTCTGTTCAATCTCGAAGTCTAGGTATTCCTTCCAGTTCTTCAATTGGCATCGCTCCAGAGGCTTCACGTGGAAGTATGGCCTTTTGATCTGTCGTTGAGAATCCGGGAATAAGTACCAGCATAAACAATCACGAAATGAGCTTAATATACTTTAATATACTTACGCCTTCCTCGTACGACCATCTCGCAGCGACCGCGTTAATATTGGCTTTGTGCATCTTACGCCTGCTGCTGATGATTTTCTCCCGTATAGCGCGGGTCTCTTCATCGGTAGGCAGAAGCTCGTGTGGCGGTGGTTCCTCTCCGGGCGGTGCATCGTCCGCGGCAGAAGTGGAGGTACTGTCATCCGACTTCAAAAGAGCTTTCACCTCAGCGCGCAACGCGAGGAAGTCGTCGACACTTAGGATACGATTCGGCAAGTTCGAGGAGACGAACTCTTGGAATGCATCGAAGTGGGAGATGTAGCCAAGCGTGGGTGTGCATAACAGGCGGTCGTACAGTGCCGTCACTCTGCTCAGACGTTTCCCCTCCAGCTCCCACTTTATGTAACTCTCCCAGAGGCGATCGGATCTGAAGAAGAGGATCGGTTCTAATCTGTTGGACATTCAACTGCGAGCGATATGCACACGTGGAACAAGGGACGATTCAAACCTGAATTCGAGGCCGCACGCTTGAATAGCTCGTTCGTATTGTTCTCGGAGCTTCTCTTCATCCTTTTCGTAGACGGTTTTGCAGTGGTTGATGTAATGCAGCCAAAGGTCGACACTGAGCGAAATAGCTTTCAAACCTTGGTCGAATACCTGTAGTAATGATTTGCAATCATATTTAGAACAGTTTACAACTGATTGGGCTGGTGGCGGGTAGACTTATACCTATTTCTTTTTTTTTTTAGCTTTCGTTAAGCATTACGGTTTTGTTTTGTTTTTTGTTTTTTTTTTTTTTTTTTTTAGCAACGTATACTCACATATCGTACGCGTACTGTAAATAAAGAGATTTAATTAACACAGAGATTGCAGAGCATTGTGCATTCACCTTAAAGTCAAGGAGTGTTCCGATCTGGGTGCCTCTGTGTCTTCCGCCACTTTTCTTGCTCCCTCTCTGGCGCGTTCACGTCCTAAGTCTTTGTTTCTGACTTTGACTTAACACCCAACCCAATCTTACTTACATTAAGTAAGGTACCACATCTTATGCTTAAGTTACAATACTTTCTGTAGTAAGCTATGTGTACAAATGCTTACAGTAAATATAACACACAATTTTTGTTCTTGCACGATAAATATCGCAAATTGAAACAACTAGCCTTCGCTTGACTTACGTATATCATACGTAGAATATCAATATAACGGTATAAAGTAAAACAGTAATATTCGCAATAATATTGTAGATATCGCAGAATAATTAAGTAACTAGCTATTTGGTAAACGGAGAGAGTCGTATAGGTGCCGCAAGACGTGCTAGGCTGTTGGAAGGGAAAACCATATTTACGTGCGTGCACACTGCCCACGCGTCTTCCTAACTCGAGCTATTTTCATTAGATTGCGTTAATTAAATGATATCATAATGAGAGGTAGCCTAATGAATGTGGTAAACGAGTTGACTCACCCTTTGGACATTTTCGGGGTTGCCCTTCTTCTTCTCGTAATCAGCGAACTTTCTCCAGTAACCGTAGCAATATGGGTAACGCTCCAAAAATTTCGTATAAGCCTCGCGAGCGGCCTCTGCGT
This sequence comes from Andrena bucephala, assembly GCA_947577245.1. Classification (NCBI taxonomy): domain Eukaryota; kingdom Metazoa; phylum Arthropoda; class Insecta; order Hymenoptera; family Andrenidae; genus Andrena; species Andrena bucephala. Next base: position 97,193,408 of record OX387716.1, read on the forward strand.
CATTCTACGAGGGAAGAAACGTAATTTTAAAAATGTATGTACTGATTCAATCTTCACCTCACCTTCGCAATTTTCAACTCACTTCTTGATCAACGTACTGAAGAAGGTACGTCCATCCTGTGAAATCCGACGGATCCTCGTTCACGGCTTTCCAATACTTCTCCAACTCTGGCAGTGTCTTTTTCTTCGGCGATGCCGGCTTAGTTTCTTGCTTGTTATCCCCGGCGTCAGCCTCGGCCGACAGTGCCACCTTCTTCGCTGGCGTCTCGTCGTTATTCTCGGACGTCGGCGAACTGGGATCGTACTCTCCCTCCGCGTTCAATTTACGTTTGTCTGTAAACAGAAATAGTGGGATATAAAAAAAACTTGATCGATAAAACTCCCTCTCTTCACACTTACTCGTGCCTTCCGTCTTGGTCTTCTTCTCCGGAGTTTTGCTCATCGCTTTTATCCCGCTCTTCTTCTTCTTCTCACTGTCCGGCGGTAGCTCGTCTTCGGAAACGGACTCAGTTTCTCCTAAATCAGCAGGAGCTGCCGCTGGCAATTCTTCGTCGGACACTGCCTCCGTTTCTGGTTCCTGTATATTAGAAATTAGGTACAAACCGTACGTGTCGCGTATTATTCGCAAGAATTCGTGAGATATACCTTTGCCGCTGCCTCGGTAGGCAGCTCATCTTCGGACACAGCTTCTGTGTCAGGTTCAATTTTCTTTATAGCATCCTCGGGCGAGCATTCCATATCAGCGTCGGTTGTGTCTACCACTTCGGTTATTTCCGACACGTCTGTGTCGGCCTCAATCTTCTCCGCAACACTTTCTATAACTTCTGACTCTTCTGGCTGACAATCGTCTATTTCCATCACCTCGATCCCAGTACCTTCGCTAATAACATTCTCGGACTCAACCTCCTCTGTCTCTAAAATCTCTGTTACTTCCGCTATTGTTTCCCCATCCTCGTTTATCACTTCTTGGAAATCTATTAAAACACGTTGATTTGTGTCATCGTTACTCATATCTTGCCCTTCCATATCTATTTGCTCGCGTTCGCTTAACATATCAACCTTATCCATACTGCCCTCCTCTATGATTATATGGTCTGTATTAGTGTGATCCTAATAAAGAATAATTTACGCATTAATACATAGAGCCATCATCTCCGAACATAAAAATAATAATCGCGCTTAAAAGAAACAAAATATCGTATAAAGCACCACGTGGGGCCTAACAGACCCAAGTGAACAGTTTTCCCGATATTGAAAAAGCTTCTGATAACGATGACTCGTAGCGTAAAAGAGATATTTGCTCAGTAATACATTTTGTTACGAAATATTTTCCTCAAGAAAAATTGACTGCAATACATTACACGGTTAGTGCGGTCTAAAAAATTTTCTTCTCAAAATACCCATGCATTTCCAGATTTGGAGCTACGGGCCTGAGAGGCCCAAAGTGTGCGACGATGTAATTTTAATTTACAAGCGGACTGTAGAGTTTCAGAGCTTTCTGCTATCGTTCGAGTAGCAACCGAGCCGTGCTTACAATTTGAGAAGTAACCGTTTCTAAGTCAGGTACAGTTTCTTGATCCGCCTCTATCTGCACGCTCTGATTCATATTGATCTCGTGAACAGTAGTGTCCCCGGAATCTTCCAATTCCAAATGCAACATAGACGACTCGTCTTCGGCGTGCTGCTCGATGATAATGTCACCGAACCTCTGCACCCCGTTCTCCGGGACGCTTTCCATAACGACTGCCTCTTGCAGCACTGGCTCCTCCTCCTGGAAACATCGATTCGATCAATTCCCTTCGTCGAGGACACGGTGTGTCGCGCGGCTCGATAATCGCGGACCCTATCTATAGCATCTCTGTCGGACTTACGTACCTCTACCTCTTCGATTTCCTGCACTTTTTTCGGGGATCGTGTCGCCCTTGCTAGAAGCTTTTTCACGGGCGATTTCTTGGCCACGACCGCGGCCTTGCGCGTGCGACCGGACCTCGTGCGGCGTACTGAAAGGAAAGGGGCATCCCGATGAAGAGAGAGGTGTCGGGAAATTCGAGCGAAATATTTACACGTTACATGCGTGTGCGAGACGCCATTCGTTTAATGGCGGTCCGTGGGCCTCCGCTGAGCCGCCCGGTATATTACTATCTTTTGTTACCGCCTCGTGCGAACGCACATAGGCGAGGACACGCAGCAGAATCACGAACGGATCAGCGCGTATTTCGTTAATATATTGGGCCATCTTACCGGGTTCATTTAAAGCAATCTCGCTCTCGTCACCACTTGCGGACGACATCTTGCCTCGATGCAATCTCTGGAATGTAAAGCGCAGAACTGATGAAGAAAATGGCGGCAACACGTCGCCAGACCCTCTATAGGAAACTCGTGTACTATCACCACGCTATTCATAAACTTAGGAACCTGACTTGCCGGCATTCTATGAGAGTTCTCCCTAATGTACCGACAGTCGATACGTAGGACTGACTTAACTGGTCGCGATCGGTTGTTTGTTTTTTAAATCTACTGCTGTTTACTGATGATTAGATTCGACGCTCATTCACCTGTAAACAAGTAACGATGGCGTTAGATCGCGAGGAACGCTGCGCTTTTGGAGTATTATTATGAATGGAAGTACAAAGGAAAGGTAAAACGATGGGAAGGGCAGGATATCAAAATACACGCATGTGCAAGGGCAGCACGTTGAAGAGCGCAAGTACACAAGATATCTATCTACCTTGCGTGTATATACCAAAGGTGGATGTGAAACGAGTCTGTATCCGTGCACAGATTCCCGTGTACGTGATTTCGTAAAACGACGCTCGTCGATGTTCATAGATCGATGCCCGATAACATCGATGTTCCGAGTTAAACGCGAATCAAAACAAGCGATGCTGAAGAAGACCACCGACCGCTCGATTTTGTTCGCGATCCGTCGATTACGAGCGTCTCGGGACACCGAGTCCTACCGCTCCTCTTTTCCTTCCCGTTCATCGGCGAAGACGAGCGTCCCCGACAGTGCGATTGCCCATAACCGAGATCGTTCGTCCAGACACCGAAACGCTCTTTAAACACGACACAGAGGAGAAAAATGGTGTAAGATTCGTTCAGCATTGTTTTCCTTCTTCCAATGTTCACGGGAGGCCGGGAATGTCGGGATGTTTAGCTCGTGTTACCTTTGACGACAGAAGTGCGATCCGTGACGGTGCGAATTCGAATATTTCGCTATAGGAGATGTCTTACAGCGATGGCGGGCGTCCTATACGAAAGTTCGGCACCAAGTCGCCGAAAAAGCTTTGCGTGACTAAGAACGAGAATAACGATAAGACCACGACTACCATTAACTGCAACAACCACCACCACAATCACTACCACCACACACATCGGTTCCTCGATAATCCCCAGCCGTCGGTACACAAACGTAATCTCTATATTGTCTCTTTCCCGTTGATACTGCTCTTCAACGTTCTGAGAACCCTTCTCTATCAGTTATACATGGTATTTAAGTATTTGTATACATCCACGTCTCAGCTGATCCAACGAAGGCAAGCTTCCAAGCAGACATGCCAGTTGGAGATTGTGGTCGGTCAGAAGTCCGTGCAGAGGTTAAATAATAATTTGCTTAACGCTGGTCACTCCGAGAGCGAGGGAATGTCGCAAGTGCCAAGAAGACCTATAGGTCCTGGCCCCGGAGATCCGCTGCTCGCGAAGCAGAAGCATCACCATCGCAGAGCTTTCGAATTCATCAGTAAAGCGCTCAAGATCGACGAAGACAATGAAGGTATTTACTGGTAGGAAGAAAGAATCTCGGCTTCGCTGCTAATCGTTTTTGCTCCCGATCTCTATCAGGTCAGAAAGAAATGGCGATCGAACTTTACAAGAAGGGCATCGGAGAGTTGGAGAAGGGCATAGCCATAGAGTGCACCGGCGGGCGGGGAGAAGTATGGGAACACGCACAGAGGCTCCACGATAAAATGCGCACCAATTTAGCGATGGCGAAGGACAGACTCGACTTTCTCGGTTTGTAGACTTATATCATCCGTCAGCGTCACATTTCTTGAGCTGTTCCAATCTTACGCGGGTATAAGAGAGCACAGCTTGCGTTCGATGTTATTAACACACGCATAATTAATGTACAAGCTCCGTTCGCGACTACGCATTCTTTCGCGGACGATGTTCTACGGTAACAGCTTAAGGAATATCGGAGTATTAATGTATTCAGCATGCTCATGTGTTAATTGTTCTATAATGTTTACGCGTATGCGTGAGGTGTGCGCAAGTCTACATGCGTGAATGTATACGTGTGTGTACGCATGCTCGCGTTATCCCTTCTTTTCATGTTTATTTTTCGCACATTACGTTCGTTCATGAGCGGCCGCAGACATTTATGTATAAACTAGTAGCTGAAACTTCGTATAGCAGCATTTCTAATAGCCGTCGGCATACCTCGTCTCATCCCCCGATACTAGTTAAAATAGTTTACGATATTCCGACGGATGTCGGGGAAACAAATTTATGAGTTGAATCTGTACCTAGCTATTTAGCCTACTGCAGCATGGCAGAGAATGTTTTTCCTTTTTGTAGCGAGTGTGTGTGAGCTGAATAAGATGGATATCTCCAATGAATATCACGCCCCTGGAAATAAGGTGGACAACGAACATCCAGGAAAGAATCTGAGGGTCCGTCGCAATATACACACACTACAAACAGCACGATCTTCTTTAAACATAAATCACACAAAGAACACAAACAGTACACAGACAGTGAACATAGGGCAGAACACATGTACCCAAATCCCCAAGTTAAGGCCACGTTCACCAAAAAACTATTGTGCCCATTCCGAAGGTACTGTTTGTCTGAAGTTCTGGGCTTACATGCAGCCGTTGATTGTAAATTTTTTAACATGATATCTATAATAGTCGCTTCCCTAAAAGTCTTATCTCTGTTCCATTCTTAATACGTGCACTCTAACGATTCTCTGAACTAGCTCGACAACTAGTAAATGTAGGCATGTCGTTACGTTGACTGTTATATTTATCGTAGCTTTGCTAAATCGTAGTTACCTAGTATAGTGTCTTATTTGGACAAAGATCTTCACAAGATTCGATTAATTATACGTAAATAAAAGGAGTATGCGTATATAACAATGAATGAATTAGATTAAAAGATATATGCACGAATATATATGCTTCCCGTAAAGTTTTGAAATTTTGCTTAAAGATATATTACTTGGAAGATATACTTTTAAAATTAAATATCTTACAGTGAAATGTACGCGAAATTCAACTTCTGTTTTGCATTTACTTTACACCATTGTATTTACGGCTCAACTGTTTAAGCCATTAATATGTATATATAGATTCTTCGGAATAAACATATTAATACACTTGTGAGACATTGACAGCATAACGTATTACGTATGTCGCTTTGAATATTACGTGTCTTAACAGTCGCATCTTTCGTTTTGAAATATTTGTCTGGTTACTTTTATCCTTTGCGATAGTTTTTCTATATATTAGATTTGTTGAGAATTTGCATTCAAGTATATTGGTAGCAAGTATTATCCTCGCACCTCCTCGCTTTATACCTTGCTGATTTGATGGTGTTGTCGTAGCATCTGGAAGGAAGTTGTCTGTTCCTGGGAAAAGAGTGGGCGCAGCCATAAGCAAGAGTCAAACTCTACCACGTAGCATGGGACGTTCGCCGCCGATTCAATCTTGCCATAGAGTTACACCCATTAAACCTACGTCCACACCGCCTTCAGTGAAGAGACAGTTATCCGTACCCGGGAATGGCTCGCCCATAAGGAGGCCAGGAACACCTACCGCGTCTAACAGTAACAAAGGAACGCCTACTAGGAAGGTGCCCATTTTAAAGGGCGTGGATCCGAAGCTGGCGCAAGTTATTCTAGATGAAATTTTGGAAGGAGGGAAAGCGGTGCATTGGGAAGACATCGCTGGTCAAGAGGTTTGAAGATCTTCCACCTATGCGTTACTAATTAATTCAGGAAGGTATGAAAGGACCGCGTAAAAATATCCTTTATCTTCCTATTACGCAGACGGCAAAGCAAGCGCTGCAGGAAATGGTGATCTTACCTTCGCTGAGGCCGGAACTGTTCACTGGTCTGCGAACACCTGCGAGAGGATTATTACTGTTCGGTCCGCCAGGAAATGGGAAGACGCTACTTGCACGTGCTGTGGCTACTCAATGCAACGCCACGTTCTTCTCGATATCCGCTGCCAGCCTTACGTCGAAGTACGTCGGGGAAGGAGAGAAACTAGTGAGAGCTCTCTTCGCTATAGCGCGAGAGTTGCAGCCATCTGTGATTTTTATTGATGAAGTGGATTCGCTACTAAGCGAGCGTAGAGATAATGAGCACGAAGCCTCGAGGTAGGTCCATTCTAAATTAAAATTCTGCACTGGACAATTCACCTTTGTTTACTTAATTCGTTTATTTACTACCCAGGCGGTTGAAGACGGAATTTCTAGTGGAATTCGATGGTTTACCGTGTAACCCGGAGGAAAGGGTCCTCGTCATGGCTGCTACAAACAGGCCACAAGAGTTAGACGAGGCTGCGTTGAGGAGATTCACGAAACGAGTGTACGTTACGTTGCCGGATTTACAAACGAGGATTATGTTACTCAGACGGCTTCTAGCTAAGCACAACGACCCACTGGCGCCAGAAGAATTAAGCGAAATGGCTGTTCTGACCGACGGCTATTCCGGAAGCGATCTAACAGGCTTGGCCAAAGACGCAGCTCTCGGCCCTATCAGAGGTAAGACAAAACCGATTCATCGTAGTATTCCTCTTGTTTTTGTATCTGTTTAAAGTAGACTGAATGGATATTAGAGCTTTGGCCAGTCAGTCTGAACCATTCCTCCGTTATGCACGAAAACCATCGCACCTTGTAGTTCTAAAAAAACGTGTTGATGTTGCACAGAGCTGAATCCAGACCAAGTAAAGGAGCTGGATCTCAATTCCGTGCGCAACATCACTATGCAAGACTTTCGTGATTCGCTCAAAAGAATTCGTAGATCGGTATCGCCCGCGAGCCTGGCCGCTTACGAGAAATGGAGCTTCGAATATGGCGACGTAAGTCTATGATCGTTAAAAGTCAGCCGAAGCGCGGAGCTGAAAAATAAGTTTCGCTCGGCTATCCACTAGCCCGACAAACCGCGGGGAAGAGAGAGAAGCAGCTGCGACGGAGGGGAATGCTAGAAAAGTGACTTTCTGCGATATTAATTATTACAGAATGTAAATATGGCAACTTTTACATTTTCTAAGCTAATTTGTAAATGATAACATCTATGCGTAAAACGGAAATGTTACGGTAAGTGAAAGGCACTCTTGCTAAGCACTGTTTTTTAAAAACTGTATTACAGTTGTGTCGCTGTAATATCAATAGCTTTATACTACATATACACGTACATTCCATACTCCATCCAGTAATCAGGTATCATAGATTTAAGTTCCACTTCGTAGCAGCGTCGACACTAGAATTCCAATATCGATAGTTACAGTCTATCTCTGCACCGATAGCATAATTTCGTTTGTAGACTTTCGTAGCCCCCCACGTTCATTTACGTTCCCGTTAAAACGAAGAGCCTTGATTTCTTCTAACTATAGTTCAGTTTTTGCTACTTAAGTAAATATCTAAGGACATGAAAAAGGTACAATCCTACAGTTAACAATTGCAGTATGCACGTTCGCGACGAGGAAATCGATGTAAATATTTAATTACCGATTAAGCACAATTACGTTGAATGATATTAGTAGGAAGACTGCATTTTCACATGGAACAGCTCACGTCCAATGAGATAATAAAGGAGTTGATGTAATCGGAAGTAAACGGATTAATCGCCGGCGTAGTAAAGTAATCGGATAGGCGTAAAGGCGAATGAAATTTCGATGCACCTTGTACAAGCACGTGCCGGATAAGAAGCACACAAATAGAACTGTTCTCTGCACATGAATTTTTTAAAAGTAACAAACTGCACACAGTAGCCAGAAAGGAGATATTGCGAATATTAGTCTTGTTACGTTTGACGATATCCCAGATATTCGATTAATAGTTGTTGAAATGAAGTAATATTAAAAAAGTCTCTTAATAGGGGGGGAGGGCTTCACACTTATCGGATTGCGCGTGAAATTCTGATTCGATAAGATTTCCACGAGACAACGAACCGGGGGATATATTTGAACTGTGTGAAAATATTTATTATTCATAAGTGAATATTGTCTGTGAAAAAAAAAAAATGAAGAAAGAATAATGTTACGATATAACATACGCTATAAAAAGTGTCACGCATATAAATGTTTTTGATATTTATCTATTGCTTCAGATGCTCAAACAAAAGTGATCGCGCTTGTACGATTTAATCACTGAGAGAAAAAACAGAAAGAAACGTGTTTACCGCAAGAGAGTACTAATAAGCTTCAATGTTCGTATAACATTGCCTCACTCTGAAATTATTTACATTAGTCTCCTTGATTTCACTTGACGTACGTTTGTTTGTAAGAGAAGCGTGAAACAGTTCGATTACTTTCTCCAGCGTAGCGACTCGTTATCATTTCCCTTCTACGATGTTAATGCAACGAGTTTAAAGCTTCTCTGGTGTGATCAATAGTTGGTACTGATTAATAAATACTAGATATATATATATACACATATATATATACATAGAGTATACGTGTGTTAAAGTTTCTTCATTTTTGCCAAGCAATTCGATGCAGGAAGAATTGTACATTTAATTGTTAGAATCTCCACGTTGCAATTGGACGTAGAACATTAGGTAAAAATGTAGGAACTGTAAAGCGTGTATACATCTGCGGCACGAAGCGCGCGCCAAGTCTCTTTATCCAGAAAAGCGCGAATATACAACAGACGATACAAATAATGCCAAATAATTTTGATTTCACAGCGGTATGTCAATATAGATGTGTTAAGTTTAATGCGTATCGCCGATCACTGTGTTTCGTTAATTTAATCAATGTAAGTAGAAGCTCGATAGGAAAGTAATGCCTGATAATCTTTTACGTTCCGATAGTTCAGTGCCAATACACTAGCATTATGTATACATATAGACTACGTTTGATTCCACTTTAGAATAATCATTTTTTTTTTCTTTCTCATGAATCTGCACCCGATCATTATTTCGCGCGACGTTGCGTTACGTTAAGTAATTCGTTATATACATAAGCAGAGTAATATCGTTAACTGAATCTTTTCGATGATCTTGCACAACAGACTGTTATCAATATGGGTATATACGTATTTACAACCCTGGCCTTCCATATTAAAAAACACGCTCAGCCTCGATTAAGTTATTTTGCTACTTTTATAACTCGTAATAGGGAATTTCTTAAAAATATAAACCGAATAACGACACTAACGTTAATTAATGCTACTTAAGCTAAAAATAATGGAGCGCGGGTTGGTCGCCGAGAAGCGTTTGCAAGCGTTTTGAATGGATGCAATTTCCGATCCGTAAAGTTTCGACTCCTCTCCTCTTGGCATCACTCGAGTAATTTACTTGGAAAACCGCGCAGTGAGAATTTCTCGCATTCTAACGGCATGCAAAATTGAATCACGCCGAGTGCGGAATTATTAGCGGAACGAGCGGCTTAATTTACGAATAGGGAGGGCACAAGAACTGTAAGATTCATTTGTATTCCTTGAATGGTCTATTCCCCATAGGTTTCTTTAATGAATTATATTTTCATTAAATGCCAAACTTGTGTTTTTTCAACAGTATTATAGATTGCGTAAAGAAGAAGGGTACGTCGAACAAGATAGATCACAATCATAGATTGCAAATTGAGATTTCCGTTGAGCAACTCGTTTTTAGTACATCGTAGTGTTCTTCGCTCGATAAAACAATTGAATACATATTTAATTAAACGCTGATATACTCAGTGACGTCATGCAATTAAATAGTGAAGTTTAAACGCAAATGAATTAGCGTAGAATCATCACCCTACTGTACAGAAATACAAGATATATATCGTACTTAATATTTTGTCGCTGGTATGATCGAGATCGAGGGACGCATGTTTTGTATGTAATGAAATGTACAGTACAAATTGTTCGAGCGCATTTGATTTTTAAAAAAAAAAGGAATAATCGCTGCTTCCAATTGAGAATTAGGTTGAATTATTTACGACTCTGTTGCATTGTTACGTACGTTTTAATTGTAATATTAAGGTATTTCCCGTTGACATTGTTTGTATTCGCGAGAGAAAAGATTGTATTGGTTGATGTGGCTGGCGGTGGCGTTTAGTACCTTTTCGTACTAAAGTGATGTAACAATGCGGTTTTTAAATTATATCCCATAAGAGAAAGGTATAGAACGATTGCGTTATCTTCAGCATGTCCCCACAGACATTTTGTATACTTAGCATTAAATCGTATTGTGTTAGAAGATCAGAAACATTTGTCTTCTTAGTCCTCTACAATGTCATCCAGTCATGAATATTTTAAAAGCTCGACGAGATGATTTGTAGAAAAGAATATATCTTCGGTTAACGTAAATGATGATTATTGTAAAAGTATGTCGGCTGTAAAATAAAATTACCTTGTATGTACTTAAAAAACATGTTTTATATTATCTTTACATTTAACCAGTTATATAAATGAAGGTACTACGTTTCTTATAAATTTAAAAAACCACTTTTGATATTATTTCATAACTTTATATCTTGTAATAACGTGGGCTATGAAATAATACAAAATATTGTGTATTTTAAATATTTATTCCTTTTTTTTTCTCATTCAAAGGACAATTTGTTTTTATTATAAGATAACATTATCCTAAGCATTTTCGAGGGTCTCACACCCTGCTGTACCTAAATTACTCTTTATATAACATTTTTTTATGTCTTCCATCGGTTTCACTGATTATTATTCATCCATAGACAAGTTCTTTTCATTTTTTTTTTTTTCTTAAATTGGCTCTCCGTCGTTCGATATCACTTATCGCAGTCAATTAATCATTGCTATATTCGACTTTGTGTTTCTCCTGTTATTACATCCAGTACTGACTTTATACAAATGGGTTTTCAAAGGTTTATGGCTTTTATCGTCGGTGGTGAAGCGAAGCTGTCGATCAGTGCATCGTTACTAATTTCCTTCCTTTCCAGCGTGATCACTCGATTTATTAATTTACCAAGAACTCAAAAAAAAAAAAACTCGGACGCAGACACCGAACAAACTGTATCCGGAGAAATAGGAGGGAAACGGTGGGCTGTTCGTGGGCAAATAAATGTTACAAAGCTAATTCTACTGAAAATCAAAGCGATGGGATCTTATTAAAATTTGTGCAACGAATTTCTACCGCATGTTATTTGGAAGACACGAATATATAAGTATCGTGCCATACAATGATTACAACAATGACAAAAATATCGGGTAATATCAAAGGGTGATTGTCAATCGATCATACTAATAGTTACGAGATAAAAGAATTCTCCGCACTCTACGGTGTACCCAGGGAAACATAATTCTAACTTCCAGCGCACAAATTTAATAAAGACATAACAATATAGTGACTCCGGCTCTTAGTGGAAGTTTTTTTTTTTTACTTTTATCGTTATACTTAAATTACATTTGTAATAATTACACCAAGGTTTACTATTTGTCTGTACAGATGGAGAGGGGAGCCACTAAGGTGTACATAAACGCCGCGTATCCAAACCAAGTCAAGTCCGACATAAAAACAGTTCTGCTCGCGACGCACTTCCGGGGATAATATAATTCTCCTTTAAAACTCTTTGTATGAAAGTGTTCGTTTCTTTTTCTTTTTTTTTTTTTGTACATTTACCACCGACGATAAATATCACATAACGGGGAAAGTTTACAACTCGCTTGCCGACTCGCGTAGTTTAGTTTAATGGGGCCCTGCATACGTCAAAGCATGCATCCAAATCTAGCTACATCACAGGCGCCGTGTCTACCTATACTCTCTATATCTTATACTATGTTCAATGTCATACTTCATGTTTACCATAAATGAACATTTAACTCTGTCCATTGATGATTCGAAATAAACTAAAAAAAAGATTGGTAATTGTGGCAAAAATATTAAAAATATAACAACGCAATGGTCGCATACATACGTACACCTTACGCAGCACAACGAATGCAGGGCTCGTCATGGGGGCTGCAACCTTGAGTTCAGAAATATACCTCATTCAACACCATGGGTATAAATTCTTTTCAAATGATTATTGTATCACACTGATGGATTGACTGCTACTATAGATTTATTATTTTTTTTTATTTTTCCTTTAATGAGCACTGCAAGGTGAACTTGCATCACGTTAAAATGGTATACGTTTCTATTGTTTGGCAAGGGAAACGTATAAAGGAAACATATATTTCATGCGTGCTGTGTATTCATGTGCATATATATATATATACATATCTGCATAAACACACACACATATATATATATATATATATATATATATCACACTGAACTTTCGATGGAACAGTTCCTTTACAACAAGAGGCGATTTGATGTCAGTCAATATTGGGACAACCAAATTTAGGAGCTTTCTTTTTTTACAATGTAGTACTTCGATCGAAGTAAAACCAGGATATTTGTACATATGATGCTGCGGTCAAGATACCAATAAATTTGTTGGAATAGGTATATGACAGAACAGTTTTTGCAAAAGCCCCGTGGGCAAATGTATCATATGTAACAATTAGTTGATGCCGATCAATGATCAATTTCATTGCGTGGGATATTGTGGCATGGTGTATGCTACCATAGCGGGTTGCTGACCTGGTGGCAATGGTGCAGTCGCAGTCGGTGGTGCAGCGGTTGCTTGTGCAGGTTGCCATGTGCCTGCGCCGGGGGCAGGCATCCGCATGCTATTCATATACGGAGCCTGTTGTCCATAGTATTGGCCATAGTACTGAGCGGGTTGTAAAAATTGCCCCTGCATTTGCGGGTAACCCTGCGGATACCAGTAACTCATTTGCTGCCCGTATCCGTAAGCGTATTGACCAGCTCCAGCTGTAACCTATCGCACAAGACAATATACATTTCAACGTCGGCTCGGCTCAAGCGGCTTGAAACGCGTACGGCGTGTTCACCGATAAAAGAAAACTATACGGCAATAGAGCAGCGTCTTTTAAATTCTATACGGCGTAATCGAGGAGCCGGTAATGTTGATTCATAAAATATGTATACGCAACCTGTTGAGCTTGGTGATTTGCATTAGGACCAACGCTATTAGGATCTCCGTTCTCCTTCCCCCAAAAACATTTAACGATGCTACCATTAATTTCTGTATTATGTGTGGACTCTATGGCGTGCGTCGCCGCTTCCTTAGTAGTGAATTTAATGAACGCATATCCTTTATCTTTGAATACTCTTATGTCTTGGATAGTACCAAAGGGGGAAAATGTTTTGGTTATCAAGTCATCCGTAATACCATTTGTAAAACCTCCGCAATATACTGTGCAATTAGTTGGACTACTTTGGTTATATACCTATCAACAACGATACGGAGAAACTATAAAAATACCATTTGTACATGTTTTTTTTATAGATAAGCCTACGTACAAGCTATAAGTTCGTGGATATAAGAGAGAGAGAGAGAGAGAGAGAGAGAGAGAGAGAGAGAGAGAGAAAAGTAGGAAGGACTTTCACATGGTTTTAAGCGTAAGGGCAAAGAAATGAATACCAACAGTGGAACGGTAGTAGTGTCGTACCTCTTCGTAGTTAGGTTTACTATTATTTGAGTGCCGCGGCCTTTCGGATCTCGGTGGTGGTGGTTTTCTGGTGGACCAGTTTGTCCTGATACTTCTGGAACCGAGCCACTGTCCGTTCATCGCGGCTATCGCCGCCTCGGCCTCTGACTTTTTCACAAAAGACACAAAAGCGTATCCTTTGCTCTTCATGGTCTGCGGGTCGCGTACGATCCTACAGTTGCTGATCTCACCGAATGGCGCGAACGCCTCTTTCAATGTTTGGGTCTCTATCTCCGGCGACAGGTCACCGACGAATATGTGATGATGATTACTGGTGTCCAACTTCGGCTGATTTCCAGGGCTCGTTGCCCAGTTAACCTTCATTTCCTTATTGAGGAACGATCGCTTGTTCATGGCGGCTAGCGCCGTAGCCGCGCACTGGTGATTCGTGAATTCGACGAATGCATACGGGTCGTTTCCCGGTTCCCGTATGATCTTGCATCCTTTAACGGCACCTATTTGCGAGAAAAGTGCGCACAAGAGTTCCTCCGACACCGAAGCGTCTAGATTACCCACATAGAGCGTTCGCGGATTGCTTTCTTCGCTCATGCTCGCTCCTCTCAGAACCCCCTGGTGTACTTCCTTATTTAACTAATTTCCTTACGTTCCTTCGGCTTAACTTCACGGTGCACACATTCAGCGCGTGGTACGTGCATTTACCTGGACCCCAGCATCAGAATTCGGGTTTTCTCGCCTTTTCCAAACGAACACGGACGGTTGAACGCGAAGTTACACCCAGCCTCTACGTCATACTAACATAAAATGGCCGCTCTCCTGCTTCGCCACTTTCCCTTCAATCATCCGCATAAATGTTCGTATTACGCCGGTTAACTTACGCGAAAAGACGCCTCCCTCGCGCCCGTCCCGTTCTGTTTTACCTACCTACTTAACGCTCGTCGAATCGACTCGTAATACTCCACAGTTTCACAGCTAAAATACAAAAGAACACGTGTTTTTGTATCATCCGTCGAAGATTTCATAACAGGTAGCGCGAAAACGCTCGTGAATCATTGGCCTACGAAATTCACTAGACAAGAGTTTCCTAAAGCTTCCTTTCCATCCAACCGCCCGGCAATTTTCTTTTCTTCTTTCAACACCTCGCCGTTGCCCGCGTTCCGATTGGTCGTAGACAGTGCCGCGGCACTTTGGAAATTATGTTCATTGAAAATTCTCTGTCACAATTGGAAACGCTAATTCCAACGTAATTTCATGAAAGTTATACTTTACGAAGAAATATTTCCAACGGGCCAAATGCGTTGGTCTACTTGGAAATTGATCGCACCTGTACTTTCATTTCAAGGCGCGTCGAGAAAATCAAACATTATGTAATCGAACAATAACGATTTTACGTGCTTTTTCAGTTACTATATACATATTACTAAGTAACTATAAAATGTTGAGGATCTTTCAGAAACGATTTAACTTCCTTGACAATTGTATTTGTCTGCATTAACAATGGCATGATATTTAAATTTTATTATACAGTTAAATATACGTATATCGACGTTACAACAGAGATGCTCTTAACTTATAAACCTCGGTTAAAATAATTGTGCGTTACTGTATAAGGCGTATCGAAACATTAATCAATAGGGAAGGAATACTTTTATTTTACTGGCAATGTCTCACTTGTTTGTTACGCTTTAATATAAGCTGGATATTCACTATAACAATCGTCAACCGACCAATAGAATAAGATACCTACAAACGCCGTATCATTGCGTTCGAGTCGCTAATAACAACATATTTTATTTCTCATTAATACAGCTTCTTCGTCATACATTCGTGTCGTAAATAATCATTTAATCGTTTAACCTTACAGCTTGAATAAGATTTCGTTATTGGCACTAGAATGTAGATAATAGCTTTACACAGTTTTAACAAACAATAAGGAATACTCTCTCTCTCTCTCTCTATCTCTCTCTTTCTCTTCATATTGCACTGAAAGATTCTTGCGGTCGCGCGAGCAGAGACAAATTTTGCGCCACATCTGATATTTTCGTCGCATGCCAGCTTATACGAGCAAAGGTTACGTTTATAAAACCAAATATACAAACTTAAACTGCATACTACTAAAATTCATTGGTTCATGGCTATTCAGTCTTCGTGAGATATTAAACATTACGTAAATATATATTTATACGTCAAATCGTCTAAAAATGTCATGTTCCATATTCGTTTAACTGAGCTACACGAATGATTGATGCGCGAAAGCTTGCCCGTTATTTACAGTAGAATAAAGAATAGGGGTATTAGTCGACAAAGTGCTTTTACGTAACAAAAAAAAAAAAAAAAAAAAAACGAATACTTATCGAATGTTTTGTGATGCTTCTGAGTATTACGAGTTTTCGTGTCTGTACAAGTTATATACACGTCCCGTTCTCTGTTAGAGAAGAATTATATAAGTTTTAATACTTCCCCTTGGGTCTGTTACGTTTGAAACTGGGTAACGAGAAGCTTCGTCGCTTTGGCAATGTCGTAAGCACACGAGCGCACTTGCTGGAGGCAGCGGTCCATGTGCTCCACGTCGCTGGTGCATCTTTGAAGGCCGGAGCATTCCGCTTGAAGCCTGCCGGTGTTGCCGTTCAACTGCCGCAGAGCGGACCTAATATTCTCCTCGATAGGATTCTACGGCAAACGTAATTACAGATTCGTCGTATCCCTACAATTCTCAACTCTGAAAAGCTGCGGGTCTTACTTGAGGAAATATAGCGGTGAGCTCCGCAACAGCGACGCGAATTCTCTCGGCGCAAGGCACGAAAGCTTCCCGTTGCTTCGGATCCTGCATGGCCATCCACAATTCTTGAATCCTTCTTGTCACTTGCTCGGTCCTTCGAGTCACTTCCTCGCTAGGAGGGAGATTCGGCGCGCCGCATTCCCACAGGCTCTGCGTGTTTGTGCGAGACATCGCCTCTGGATCTCGCTTTGTCTACAGTTTACATTGATTCGTGTAATCGGCGGATGTGGTCTGCTGCGAGTGTCGCGGGCGTAAAATAGAGTGTTTCGGGGTTAATACCTGGCCAATGGTTGTTGACCACGAGCTTGGTTTACGCAAACCTTCTCTTGTCTCGTACATGGACGCGGGTCGCTGATTACTTCTGGTTAGAGATGTTTTTATGTCTAGCACTGGCTCCAGCTCTGGTTCCTGCTCTCCGCCGACGTGACCATTGATAACTCCGTCAGTGGACTC
Organism: Andrena bucephala; assembly: GCA_947577245.1. Taxonomy (NCBI): domain Eukaryota; kingdom Metazoa; phylum Arthropoda; class Insecta; order Hymenoptera; family Andrenidae; genus Andrena; species Andrena bucephala. The sequence continues at coordinate 97,210,353 of OX387716.1, forward strand.
TTTTGCCTACAGTGTGTTACACGTCAGATTTCAATTTACAGCGGACAAACGCGCCAGGCTGCGACGAGTTATTCCACTCACGTGAAACATTTGTTTTAACCCGTTGTTCTCGTGCGTAAGCTGTTCTACAGTGTTGTGCAAAGTGTGTATCTGGTCTCGAAGATCCCTGACGGTAGATTCCGAGAGGGTTAGTTGCTTTTTCAACACTTCCACGACCGACGGCAGCCCCTTGGCCAACGGCGCGAAGGCCTCCTGCAATAGTGTCTCGATGTACACGTCGTGAAACATATTACTTTTACGGGGCGAGAAAGTGAAAGGTATTATAAGTCACTCTATGTGATTGTTACGAAACAAAACAGATAATGTTTGTTATAAATTTTAGTAGAGAATGAAGTGTGAAGAGGTGAAGACGATGCAAGTAATTAATTATAGAATAGAATCTTGAAATTCATGTAACTCTGGCAATGGCTGCACATGCACTAACAGACCTGTGCACTCGCCTAATAGCACTGTCTACAGAAGAGCCATGTACTTAGCCGATTCCTTATTCTTCTTTTCGTTACTAGTGCCGGTACCTTTAATACGTTACCACACGATTTTATCCATTCTAGCAAGTAACTTATCACCCATCTCTTCTCCATTAACACATAATTATACTTTACAACATATTTTCGTGTTTGTAAAATGTCTTTATGCCCTACATCGAAATACTTCGATACTCACCTCGTTATCCATTTTGAACTGCGACGTCGTATATTCGGGTATCGTATTGTCTGTCGATGTTAGCGCGTAATCGTCATCAGAGGCGACGCTATCGTACAAAGGTTCGTCGTCGGATATTTGGGATCCATACTTTCCCAGTTGCTCTTTGCGAAGCATAGAAACAGCTGGATCTGATAATCGATAGATTCATCGATGTAGCAATTAAATTTCCGAGCCGCGATGCATGCGATTCTTTACGCACCTTGTACCGGTGCATTATTCGTAAGCATATGTCTTCTGCGAACCTCGATGAGGAGGTCTATGATAAGTGTCGTAAATTCCTTTGGCGTGAATCTTGCTAGCTTCTGTCTACCTTGATTTCTCGTGGACGACAGTTGCGGATTAACTGGTAGGAAAGGTACTGTACATCTTTCTGGTAAAGATGTAATTGCAAACCAGACTATTAAAAGAACATAAGATTAACAGTGTCAACGTAGTTCATTTGCAAATTCTAATAATTCAAATGATCCAGTGAGAAAGTATCTATAGCGTTGTTTTATCGAACGACTTAATTAACTAGCATATTACGTGAATGGTTAAAGTATTATGCGATGCGATGTATTTTATAATAAAATGTACTACAGAATGTATTGCGCTCTCTATACGAACATCTCTATTCGAAACGACTGAGCTATAACTTAAATCCAGGGGCTATTGTGAAAGAAAGTGAAATCTTATGTTTAAACTCACCTCTCCTTAAAAGCGATGCAATAGAAAAAGCATGCATATTAATAAAACAGATACACAGCATAGATCGATAAATGTATGTGGTGAATTTTAATGCATTTCTTACACCTACATGTATACTATCAGACTTTGCGTGAAAAATTGCTTAGTAACTCGTACATCCATCGTAAGACAGAACTACACATTAAACGCAAGAGTTATGGATACGACATAGTATTATTTCTAGCCGCTAATGTGTTTATTTGCCAGAATGATCGTCTATACGATAGAATGCAATGATTTACTCACTTTCTTCGTTCTCCCGTCGATCTACCTCGTCGTAGACATCCATCGCTAACTCTTCCAGCAAATGATTCGATAACTGAACAGAGAACAGTTCGAATATCATACTTGTATACCGGACGAGAGGCTCATGTGCTTACCAATTGCAATCTATTCCTTCCTTCTAAACACAGGTCACTTTGTTCCAACAATAATGTACATTCGGGAATAATTATGTGCTCGTCCAGTCGGTGATTCGGTTTACGCGAGCATATGTAATACGTCAATCTGTCTGTCACTTCGTACATGCACTCGATTATTCGCTCGGACAAGTCTATGTGCCCAGCCATTCTAAAACAACAATCCGATTACTATATTCGAATAATTATAGACCTAACGTATGCCGTACAACCGCGTACTTGGCAATTTCAGCAGGCGTCTGGCCGCTCGAGTCGATCATGCTGGGATTACCACCGTTAGCTATCAGAAGCTCGAACTGCAAAGCTTGCCCCGCACGAGCAGCTACGTGTAAGGGCGTAGTACCTTTCTCCTAAAAATTCACGTATTACACTTTCCATTTCTACAACGAAATTACATATTACCTTTATTCAGATGTACCTTGTAAAAATAATTCGGATTAGCACCTTGCGCCAGCAATCTTAGGGACGTTTCTAAGTTACTTGTACGAACGCTGCTATGCAGCTGCCTACTTAATTCCTCTTCGCTGCAGCACTCCTCCTTGCTCGGACGCAATATGAACATCAACTGTTGATGTTTCGCCTTAATAAAATCAGCTTTCACTGGACTATAAAGAACAAGAATGAAATTATTCATGAAATACTTTTCCCGTTTGTTACGACGCAAATTATACTAACTGCAACGGATCTTTCGCCTGCGGTTTCCTTCTGCTAATCTTCGAATTGCTAGGATCTAGGAGGGAATGTTCCCAAATACTGTTTGCTCCATTATCGTTCAATGTATGCACCATCTACAAAATATCAAACATCATTTTCTCGGCTCGCTCATCGACTACCATTATCCCCTTCTCTCCTACTAACATTGAGTAAGTTCGTGTGCCAAACACTCTTATGGAGCGACTTAATATGCGATATATGACGGCCAAGGCTGCGATGAATACCGCAACAATCGTCGCATAATAAAATGGCTCTGTTCAACGAAGCCCATCCTGGTTCTAAAAGAGAATCACAAAGTCAGCCGTCGATTGATCTTTACCATCCAAGCGGAAAGCTACTAACACCGTGGCAACATGTTAAACGACAACAAAGTAGAAACAATGTACACCAAACAACACAGAGACACATGAAAAGTTTATGCAATGAAATTCATACGGTTCATTAACATTCCAATAACCACGAGCGTGATAGTGTTCGGCCTACGCACACCATTTAACTCGTACCATGCATACGCGAGACGGCCTGATAGAAGTGTAAATACATAATCAACATTAACCTTCCCTAAGTAGATCGCCCCCATTAATTCGACCGACTGAAAAGCGACTATTTATCGGCAGCTGATTGTAGAATGTGATATATATATATATACTTAAAAAGAACGGCATAACAGAAACGACACATGAAATAAATGATTAGAAGGGAAGAGTGCATTTACCGAGGGCTCCGCAGTCAGCGCATATATCCGTGTTAACTCTATGCTTCGGCCGAGCCATTCTCTTTACCTTTTATCTCGTCAGGCTGCACGATAATCTCGGGCTAGTTACAGAACGTTTAAACGGAACAGCATAGTGCGCGGCCTGCTTTAAGAACAACAATACCGCGGGCAAAACTGGGAAACAAGCAGCCTGGCTCTCGATGTCATTATACACTTATTAATAATTCGACCGTGACAGGAGTCATCCCGAGCTAGCTTGAGATGGTTGTTGCACCATTGATCGAGCATCCTAGAAGACACGCAATCACACGATGCACTTTCGCCCGCGATACTTCAACCCGTTGTTGCGCTCTCGCGCTCGATACGATCGAAAACTAATGGGATTTCGCGCTTTCACGGAATATAAATGTATCTCGTGCTAGCAGGAGTAATGAGTAATTAATAACGTCGATTCCGAAGAGCAATAAATGGGAAATGCGGTTGAAATTTTAATACACAGTAGTATTTTACTACGTTTACACACGCACATGTACATTCTATGTTAATAAATTAAAGATTTATACAGGATTTATATGCACAAGGGAATAAATATTAAACAAAGAATTGATCAGAAAGAAATTTTGCTTTCTAATTAGATTCTGGCGAGTCGGAATATAAATTATGAAGATCTGTGAGCACTTTATTCGATATATACGACTTGTTCACAATGGATTTGTCTAGCTTTCCAGTTGAACATAGAGACCTCAACTTTTTACCATCCGGAGTTTCTAGAAAGCTCATAGTCGACTTTAAGGCCATGTATTCCTTCATTGATCGTTTCTGGCTGTACTTGTTAATCGTCGGAGTTTGCTGTTGGATGTAGTCACCTTGAACAGATTTTATCTGTGCAATGTTATTTTGATTTCCTAATTGTACAAAGCTTTCTTGTATAACTTCAGAAATGCTTTGTATATTCATCGCCTTGCGGTTTTCTTTGTTGTTTTCGTTATTCTGAAGTAACTTGCTCGTGTCTACATAGCCTGTATCAGTTAAGTCAATTTGTGGAATGTGCGAAACTGATGTTTTCGAATCATCCGCTAGTTGTTCTACTTCGACTTCTCTGTCCAACACCGTATGAAGTACTCTCTCCAATACAGAATATCCTTCTTTCCCCATAGATTCCTTGTTATTCGTAGATAGCAATGCAGAGACGCACGTTAAGGTCGACTTTATCTTAGACACGTTTTCTTCTGTCGCAGCTAATAAAGTTTTCAAATCACTTTCTAGACGGATAAACCGATCTCTGCTTATGCAGATCACTTCGGATGGACAACGCGTTACTTTTCTATCGCTTTCTGATTCAATCAGCCTTGCATCTTGCACGTTGTTACATAAAGTTTCTATAAATCTATCTTGGTCGTTTAGTTTTACAGAATTCGCCTCGTCGCAATTATGATTTTGATGAGTTGCAGATTCTGAAGCTATCAGAGATTTGGTAATAACGCATGGGATTTGAGAGCCTTGCGTACGATTCTCATCGGTAACACGTGTGCTCGTGTGGTTGGAAACTTCACCAGCTTTGCATTTGGTAGATGTTATTATGCATTCAGACTTTGACAAATTCTCTTTCACAGGAGCTTCGTTGTTCAATTCGACCTCTTTATCTTCCTTTCGAACAATGGTGTAACTGTTAGTATGCTTTATATCAGTAGGCGCTACTTCTTTCGGTAATTCAGGTATCTTTGAATGCGAACTGGTCTCTTTAGTAGAATTCTGTAGATGTCTGTATTTTATAGTGTTCGGTGGCAACAACATGCTTTTCCTACCCATCGGTTCATAAGCATCCTTGCAAACTGGCTCCTCAACCACAAACTTACTCGATTTGTTTCTATTCTCATTGTTATCCTTCGGGGTTTTTACAGCAATATCGTTGAAATTGAGATTCCTGCGTACGGATCTGTTAGAATATGCAAGTCGGTCCTGTGTACCTGCTCCTAATAAAACTAAAATAAGCTACTATATATTAGTATAAATAATTCTACACACCAAAGAACATAACATACTAACCATTTTGCTTCTGGTTTGTTTTTACACCAGACAGTTGGCCTAATCTCTCGGGTTGTATTTTCTTCCGCACTAAAACTCATATTTCATTCGAATCCCATGCTCATATAAAACTAGAAAAATAAAAGGCAAACAAATACCAACCGCTGTCCTTCTGCTTCTTTTTCAAATTTTCAGCCTCTCGAAGCAACTGTGCGATCTTAATTGGTTGAAATCTCTCTTCTATAACGTACACAGGTATTTATTATCGTCATAATCATTTAGGGACATCGCTTAGCGATGAGATATTTTCCCTTAATTACCTTTTTTATTCGAACTAGTCTGAATTACTTTCGGGCAAGTTAAGCACTCCGTCAGTCTTACTGGCTGCGTCCTCTTAGATTTGGATTTACCCTGACGAAACATTTAAAATCACACGAAAAGAATGTATGCAGGTCATTAGCGCCTATAAACTTTTAATCGCAACTCACCGTTGAAACAGATTTGGCGAACATTTCCAGTGTCGGTCCGAACAGAAATTTATACAACATTAAATTTAAAGCGGCTTTATACAATTTTATTACAGCACTCACATGGCAATTTACAATTCAACATTCATTCCGCGTACATCAGGCGTTAACAATTTACGTAATACATGACGGCAATTTGAGTTTCACCAACAATCGTGATGTAAACATAAACAAAAATCAAACGATAAAGTAGAGCGACGGAGAGAAATTCAAATCTCCGGCAGTTGAACGGGCGACGGTCATAAAATATGACAGAGCTAGGTAGCCCGCCCAGAGATACATTTCTGTTATATAAAATGGCGTATTTACATGGCGGCTCGCGTAATATAACCCAATAAGAAATTGCCAATTAACGGTGGCACGCCGTGCGTTTGTTTTGTTCCGCTTTCTTCCTTCAAGCACGCATAAGTTTGGGAACTTAAAGCGAAACGTCAAGCAACGGCAATTCCAATAAAACCGGTACACGTATATATAGAAGCAGCGCTAAGCAATTGGTTATCTACCACGGTGCGAATGTCATGTCCGAGCCGCGAGATGGATTTGCCCAGCTTTCTTATCTACAGTTGGCTATCCCTCGAAGTCACGTCTGTCGGCCATTTTGTTAAATTTATTTCTAAACGTATCCCCTCCAAATTGAAAACAACCGAAGGTCGACGCTGTTCTCGATCTCGATAAAGTATTTTTGGTTAGGTTAATAGCTGTGTAGAAGATATTTTAACAGTAAGTAAATCATCGTGATCGAGCCTGTTCGCATCAATACCGTATCGAGGTAGAGATTCTCCATACACGCGTGGACGAGTGCCGCTTTAGACATAGTTCGTAATGTGTAATTGGATGGAAGGAGGCTTGGCGTAAAGAGAGGCTATGGCTACTACTTTGATCATATGTAAAATAGTGTCGCCCGATCGGTCACCCTTTGTTTTTCGCCGACGATCTATCCGGCATTCCTCTCGCCTGATTTCTCCGCGCGAAACAATTTTCTATCCTGAAATGCTCTTTATAACCTCTAAAGTCATAACCTATATAATATAACCTTAGATGTCAACATTTTAAATATTCGTTTGTTGAAAAAGTTCGCCGGATACGTTCTCGGAGTATCCGAGGAACGTAACTGACTCGAAACTCTGCGCACCGTAAATTTATTACTCCCGAGCGGGATTCGTACGTTATATCTCCCCGATATTGCATCTTTTCCATAACGATATTAACGTATATTTCGATAAATTCATGTAAATTCTGGCTTTACTTTACCACACATCGTTCAAGGAAAGTCGTTGACTCGAGCATACAGAATTTTTAAATAAAAGTAACCCTTGCTCCGGTTGCAGAAGTATTAAACATAATTGTTTTAATTCATGCTATTCGATCAATTTTTATTTGCATCCGGGTAGACAATTCTTTTTTTTGCATGCAAAATTCTAACGAGCGTGTGAAGTCGGGGGTTGTTGAAATTGTAGATTTCAAGAGTAACGTAATTAGTTACATTAATATTTACTTCTCACCTCTGTGTAATACATGCTTCGTACATCCATGGTCTTTATATCGCACATGCGTCGCCTACGTGAAAGAATAATTGATTAGAGGAGAGGCGGAATGGTCTATAAGCATTTTAGTATATATCGTTCGACCGTGTTACATGAGATTTTTACATTTTAGTGATTTCAGTGATTAAATAATTTTGCGATAAAACAAAATGGATGTTGCTGGAGATCTAACGTTACAATGGGTGGAGGAGGTCGGAAATGTAATTCACGAGGAAGTAATATGCGGTCTGGAGGCGGAGTTAGTCGCACCAGAAGAGGAGGTGATAGGAGCTTGCGAGGAAGTAACGGTCGAGGAAACAGTAGAATCTGTTCCCGACGTTACTCCTACGACGGAATCTGAGATATTAATGGTACCGCAGACTAGCGACATGGAGTCTATTTACATAGTGCCACAAGATCAGGGTCACGACTATCTGAATATACAAGTCACAGAAGAAGTAATCACAGACAATTGGGATAGATCTGGTCCCGAAGATGGGTAGGTTTTCAAACGGGCTACATTTTTTATGAGAATTCAATAAGTTCGGTAATTAATTGATTTGTAAATTTAAAGGGTTGAGATACCAGACACGAAAGTGTCTCACGACAACCTGCTTGAATACGACGATATGGAAATACCATTACCAATCGATCAAGATTCTTATACAAACACCAGACCTTATCCGTGCGACTTCTGTAGCAGAAGGTTCAGGAAAAAAGCGAATTTAATGAATCACATGGTGGCGCACCAGACAGATCGCCCTCATGGTTGCAACTTGTGCGGTGCACGTTATGCCCGGAAGTGCGATCTTATGAATCACTTGAAGATTCATGCGTACGCGCCGTCTCGAGACGGTCTAGAAGACGATTTGAACGACGACGACTCCCTCGCACCGGAGGAGGAAGAGTCTACAAAAGGCAGACGTAAGAAAGTTCAATCGAACGCGCCGAGGAAACGCAAAAACAACGCTGCTGTCCCGAAACGCAATATCGAGGACAGTAAAATCGAAATGGGCAAGTACGTCACTAAGTCTTATGATTACGTTGACGAGGATATGCGTCTTCTGGAGGAAGTGACTAGCAGGAATTCTACGCGCAGTGGTAACTATGCGACAAGCTCCAGGTGGAGCGAACAGATATCGTCCGTGTCCGCCGAACCTCAAGCACCGCGATGGCCTATAACTGACCCGACAAAACCATACGTGTGTCAATACTGCGGCGTTGGCTTCGCGAGGGAGAAGGCGCTTGCATCTCATGCGCGCGTACACGGTGGCGACAGCCCGTTCGAGTGTACATCGTGCGGTGACATGTTTTGGGATGTCAACAATTTAAGAGAGCACGTTCGCATGAAACACGGCGGTACCGTGCAATCTGATACTGAAGAATACGACAATGACGCCACGTACACGGGTGATGAGAGATTCGGGGAATTCTATTGTAACACTTGCGGCGTTCCGTTTCATCGTTTGGATTTACTTAAACGTCATCAAAAGTAAGATTACCCGATAAAACTAATGTTACTTTCGCTGATCGAAGTTACGAGTAACGAGTAAAATTACATTTTGTTCCAACTTTCTGCTGATTTGCAGGGAAATTGATAACATTATGATATTAATTTTAATGTTGATTACACTAGGATTCATGTCAAGCAAGAAGTTGATATGGTGGAAGGTTCGAGTCAGCATCATGTTTGCAATGTTTGCGGAGAATGGTTCGAGGAGGCTTTAGCATTGCTAGCGCATGCTGAACTTCATGCTAGGTACTATTTAGAAAAAGTTCTGTGTCCAGTATTCAGATGTGCTTAAGGCGTTGGTGAAATAACTAACATGCTTTGATCAGATCGCCCAGTCGTCGGTGCTTATTATGTGGCGAGACTTGTCGCGACGACGCCGAAGTCGCGGAACACGTCCGGCAGAATCACGCTGAAGATGCTCCACCAAATACATGTACACTTTGCGGAAAGACGTGCAAAGATAAGCGCAGTTTATTGAAGCACTCATGGGTTCATAATGTTGATAAGACGTTCGGATGTACAAAGTGTGGAAAACGCTTTCACAGCAAAGCTAGATTACGGAGGTATTCGTCGCACGTGCATCTCGCGCGGCTTTTACAACAGCTTTTTACTTATGATACGTATTATTCTGTTTCAGACACATGGTATCGCATCGTAATAAGATGGTAGCCTGCGACGAGTGCGGAGAAGAATTCCCCGATGGTAGAGCTCTCGTGAGTCACCGCCACTCGCATAATAAAGATTTGGGTGGCCGTTCTTTTCCGTGCAGAGAGTGCGGGAAGACATTCGGGAGTCGCAGCTCCCAACAGATTCATATACGTATTCACACTGGAGAAAGGCCGTACGGTTGTAGATTTTGTTGGAAGGCATTCGCTGACGGTGGAACGTTGCGAAAACACGAACGCATTCATACAGGTGAAAAGCCGTATGGGTGCGCGATCTGTCCGCGTGCTTTCAATCAAAGAGTAAGATCCTTTAGTTTAGTATTCAATATTTCCATTCGAGTGCATTGTAACTCTAATACTTGCCCATTTCGATTCTCCCAGGTTGTTCTCAGAGAACACGTGCGCGCTCATCATTCAGGGCCCGACCCGAAATGCGTTGGCAGCGTCACCCCGTATCTGTGCAAAGTATGCGGCGACGCGTATTCAACGTCTGAGGAAATAGTCGCTCACATCGTGCAGCATTGCGACGATAATACCGCGCTAAGACGCCAGCCACAAACTGGCCCGCGCAAATACAAAAGGAGACGTAAACTGAAGCCCCATGAAACCAGCACGATACTGCGTATGAGCGAGCAGTACGACATTATGGAGGCCGGCTCCGACTCGGACGATAATACGAAGCGGAAACTCGGCAGAAAGAATAAGCAGCATCGGTCGAACGTCGAGGAGGGATATCAGAACGTTCTTAAGAGCTTCGAGAGCTCTTTGCAGAACATTAACTCGATCGTTAGTAATTCGAAGCTGAACCCGGGAAAGTCGAAGCTCTCGAAGAAGAAGCTGAGGAAGGAGGAGAAGAAGAACGAAGCTCAATCTTCGTGCCAACCGGGTAGACCAAAAATGATACACACGCAAAAGACAAGAGTGCCTGTAGAGATCGGTAGCGACGGAGTTAAGAAGGGGCAGAAAACTAAAACCATGGTGACAAGGACTCCAAAAGTGATGCCAAATGAACATAAGTTAGGGATCTTTCCGGGTGGGGAAAGAAATAGACCGAGGACAAAGAACGTTAGTTACCATATTGAAGGGAAGCTTCAACCACCACCCGCAACATTCCCAAAGCCAAAGGACGATATTAAAGCATCGACGCCGATGCATCAACATTCGTTATTGAATGTGAAACTGGAAGCCGACGTGGAGAGGGCACCCAGTATCAATCACAGGAGTAACAACGGCAATATCCTCGCCATTAACAACGAGAAGATCGAGCCGACGCCCAGGAAAAAGTCCGGCGTCTTGAAGAAGATCAAAAAGCAGAAGCATGGAATTAAGCAAGAGCCAATGGACATTGATCAGGATCATATACAGAACAATAACAATACAGAGAATACGGACTCCAGCCGATTAATGGACCACGCGGTAGATGGGAGTCACTTAGAAGTCGCTTTCGAAGCGAGTGTTACAGCCGAGGAAGAGAAGTACCTCCCGGACGTGGACATGAATAATGCGGGAGACGTTGGGAATGTAAAGCTTAGCGTAAAAGTCGAATCGACGCCCCAGCGAATGTTGGCCGTTCACGTGGATGATATTCCAGAAACTATAATACCGGATGCCGTAGAATATACATGTGAGATGTGTTCTGCAGTGTTTTCCAGCCGTGCAGAATTGCTGGTGCATGTTCCAATACACATTTGATTTAATTTGTTCGATGCAATTAAAGGAGGTATGCGAATTTGTTCTATTTTGAGAATATTTGTTTAATCCAGCAATATTTTAACACTGTCAATGAAGGTTTCTTTGTTTATTGGAATTGGCATTATGTTACTATGCCAAAAACGTCCTCTACTCGTTGCTCTATGAAGTGCACTAGATCTTTGTGTTTAACATATATTTTAAAAGTTGATGCTGTCTTTAGTTTATTGTGTCATTCTAAGGTATGTAGAAACTTTCGAATGTTCTCGTTTTCAATTAACAATATTATTATATCCTTTTTATACTACTCGTGTTTCTAATGACGGAAAAGCAGAAAATACTATTTGGCTCGAAATTCATATTGAATGATGACACAGTGGGGGAGGTTACAGATATTTTATACGTTTACAGTTTACGAAACCAGTTACCGCGGTCAAAGAGTCACAATCTTAGGCCACTCTTCTGCCATCCACAATTTTACCATGAAAATTAATTAAAGAGAGAGAGAGAGAGAGAGAGAGAGAGAAAAAAAAACGGAAATAATGGCACTTCGTGTACATAAAATGCCGAGGCATTCTAAACGTTAATACGAGTGTGTTCTGTAATATTACTCCTTTATATAAATTAAATTTACTCTGTACATTTGCTTTTAGCTTCTAAGTGATTAGATACGTGAGAACTAATGCATTCGATCACTACGATAGACAATTTGTACACAATATTATTATCTGACTCCAGGTTGTTTCTCGCGAATTAACTCTTTTTTACTCACAGCAATATTTAAAGATCAGAGTAGGATGATTGGTACATGACAGGTAAATTTCTTGTTTTCCGTTTGAAAAGAAACTGAATTTTTTAAAGGCACTTAGGAAGGCGCCAACTTGCCCCGAAATAAAATAACCACGAAGCACACGCGTTGCGCGCATCGCATAGAAACATCTATAAAAATTAGTTCTCGTTCTATGAAACGTTTTGTGACTCGAGGAACACGATTACATTGTTACTGTTTCCTTAGTATTTATTATGTAATAAAAGATACGCTCATCATTATGGTATACTTTGTTTATATTAACATATCTGAATGGTTCCCGGTGAAGTTATTGCGGGACCGTCTCATTACATTTGGCATTGTACATGATGGATTGTATGAAATATTATATGTAGAATTTTATGAAGAAGGAAACATTAAAAGCTAAATGTTTTGAAGTCTGAAATTATTTACTTTATGCACAGTCAGATCTAAGTTTTAATTTTATAAAAGAGTCCGAGTTTCTTCATTCTATATATACATTGCGACTGCCTCAATGTTTACGTTGCATATTGGCAATATTATCTTACTATTACAGTGGCGCGCAAAAGTATTCGGCCACCATTTCAAATCGCATAACTTTTTTCAAATTAATCCAAACGACTTGAATTTTTTTGAGAAGCTAGAGGGATTACTTTGCTAAATGATGTGATTCGTCGTTTTGAAACAATGCACTTGGTCGGAATAGCAAAAAAAAAATAGTAAAGGTCGTTTTTTAAACTTTTTTTTGTGAGCCCTTAATGAAAATAAAAAAAAACCGGTTGTAGATTTAAGTAAGTTATATACATGCCTAAAATTTCATCAAAATCGGTCAACGTTGCTCTGAGGTATGAACGCTTAAAGATCGCAGAATAAGGTCGAAAATCGCGGAAATTCCCGAAATCAGCGATTTTCGACCTTAGTCTGCGATCTTTTAGCAGATTTTGATGAAATTTTAGGTACGTATATAACTTAAATCTACAAACGAGTTTTTTGAATTTTCATTAAGGGCTCACAAAAAAAAGTTTAAAAAACGACCTTTACTATTTTTTTCCTATTCCGACCAAGTGCATTTTTTCAAAACGACGAATCACATCATTTAGCAAACTAATCCCTCTAGCTTCTAAAAAAAACTCAAGTCGTTTGGATTAATTTTAAAAAAGTTATGCGATTTTGAAGGGCGGCCAAATACTTTTGCACGCCACTGTATGTGTTCCATCAATTTTGCAACATTACTTGTATTTGGGTGTTCCCGTTGCACTACATTTTACATTAAATCAAATAGCACCATTTTGGAACAAACTGAATTATCATAGTCCTGTTTCCGTTAACATAAATTTATACATTATAGGCTCATAAGAGTTTAAGTTCACTTCTTAAGATCTTGTGTTGCAATTTCATACGAATATTTTATGCGTATACCAACAGGTAGCATTTGAATCTTCTTTCCACAGAAATAAATAATGATGGAGAGACATCGCAGTGTTCCTTCTAATTCTAATCGAGAAATTTAATTGTGTTATTTATTATTATACAAAGATGGTATCAATTTTTAGCTTCTTGTACTACTTTGTTTCTTCGTTTATTAAATACCTCGCGAAACGGTTTTTAGTAATAAACACTAAGGCGTATTTCGTTTCACAAAATTCGACAGAATCTTACTGAAAATTATTTCATATAAAATGTTCTCCGGCAAGTGGAGCTTTTACACGAGAGTATACATGCTTTTTTACCACTCCGCTGATATTTTATACTTCGCTTGTTTAACAAAACTGTTTGCATCGAAATGTGTAACACTTCGAATTGTTTGAAACTCTGCAGAATCGTATGACTTCGTACAGTAATCTTTAAAAGCAATTTCAAAATTACTTGAAACGTTCATATACATTTTCTTATGTAAAATAATTCGCACTACATTTAATACGTTTAATGCAAAAAGAGCAATGTAGATATCTTTGCCGTACCTTTCACAGCTTCAAAACGATGCATGTATATACATATGTATGTATTCCAAAAGAATATTAATTGTATTTCAATGGCATTATGTGTGGCAATCAATCAAAAGCAGTGCGTGCCCTATTTTTGTAGCCAAGAGATATTTTGAATATGAAGAGAATCCTGCATACTGTCTGCAGCATTCTGCGAAAATGTATATACATATGTATATTTTATTATTTGATGTTCTTACCCGTGTCTCTTCAGGAACGGCCGCATAGTGCCCGTTATTGGTTCGCCTCTGTATTCTCATACGCAAACGGAATCAGTTAAAAAGCATTCAACGAGTAAGCAAAAGAATTGGTAATATTATTACTGAGAAAATTTCCAATGGAAATAACATTATAACTGTGTTCGAGTAACACAGAGTATGCGTTTAATCGTTGCATTCATAGGACAGCATCATATTTTGTATGTTATGTACATACTCGAGAAGTGACTACTTCCTTTAGTGATATATGTAATTATATTGATGCTATTTGAAGAAAAGAAAAAAAAAGAAGAAAAGTATTTAAGAGCCATTTTGGAAACACTTAGAATGACAGGCTATAAGTCAGGCTTTGTACAGTTTCAAAATTATGATATAAGGTGTTTAGGAGCAGGGAAAATTATACGACCAATGTAAAGTAACAATTTTTGGGGGTAAAAAAGATATGTAAATACACATTTACATGGGAGATGTTAAAAATTCGTATGAAAATTCATATATTATGTATAAATGATTTGTATTTCAGTGTTACACACGGTTACATTCCCGTTTAACGGTAGCTTTAATGTTGTTTAAGCGTGACTCAGAAGTTTCGGGAATTCATTTAGTTAACGCGTGCATAGAGCAGCCAGTGCAGGTGGCAGTAATCGGAAAAATAGCGTAAAACGAAGCGAGACTCGAGATGCGGAGGGTTTGAAAAGCAAACGAGTAGTAAGAACATGTACACAATTTCTTTTTTTTTTTTTTCAACTGCAAGGAGGTTGATCGCATGTAAGTATCCGTGGCTTCTTTCTATGGATAAGCGAACTAAGCATACTTAGCGTAGCGTACGGTACTGTGTTGCATGATAAAGTTTTAAACAGGTTTGAGAAGAACTACATGTATTACTTCAGTTGTAAACTAAACTCTAAGAATATGTATAGACTTGTAAGCACTAAATTAGCATCTCTTCGATAGGGCTATATTTGTATCTGTCCGGGATGAAGTAGGTAAAAAAAAAAAGAAAGAAACTGTACATATTATTATCTTGGATATGGTACGGTGGTTTATTGTTAATCGTAGATGTATTTTTTTTAAATAAATTGTCAGCAATTATGAAAATACAATTATGTCCGCACAAAGTCACGGATAATCAAGGTACATATGGTAACGGCATGTGTACAATTGTAAATATGCATTCAGTCATATATTTCGAAATTTTGTAAAAGTCTTTCTTCTATCCCACAAAAGAGTTTTAAGAGAAGTTGAGATTACAATTACGCATACATAATATTATATGATAATTTTGTTGAATTGTTCTACTTCAAGTACTTGATCCCACTTGTTTCTATCTCGGGGTGAAAGCTATATGCGAGGTACAAATTGCGGTAAATGTAAATGAATGGTAGTTGCATATAACTCGACTTTATACTGCGTAAAGTCTTGGAACTTTATATTATTAAAACCAATATTAGTAGTATGATAACAATGTTTTCACCATTCATAAAAATGTGTATAATATTATCTATGTTTACGTTAAGAGCAGATAAATAATTTAAGATACTGTATCTTTGACTAGGGAATAAAATCACAAATACCATAAATCTCTTTCTCGAATCCCATGCATATCACAGAGACTATGATTAAGAACGCTCCGGTGATACTGGTCGACGAGGGTTGATCTCCGAAGAAATATATCTGCACGACGTAAGCCAATATGATGTCCAATGATCTGGTCACCGATACTTTGCCTGCGCCTTCTATTTTCAATGCTTTGGTCACTAACACTTGACCGCACAATCCAGTGAACGCTACCAGCAGAATTCTGCCCCAGGTATACCAATCGTCTGGCAGTCTCAGGTTCTGCTCGTGCTTCTCCGACACGACGAAGAAGAAGAATACTGCGGTGACCAGTGCCCACCAAGATAAAGTGAAGATTATTGCTGAGTAATGAATCTCCGAACACTTTCTCATGATCACTATGTTCAGAGCTGTGAACAACGTAGCTAGAATAGCAAACACGTATCCTGTGATGTTGTACGGTTCAGCTCTGTGTATCTGAAAAGACAAATATGTTTCAGGCGAATTGTTAGTCGAGGCAGATTACATTGCAACTTCATCTCTTTACCTGGAATATAAACGGTGGTTTAGCCACAAACACAACACCGGCAAATAGCGCACACATAACTATCACGCGCAATATTCCACATGGTTCTTTTAGGAAAATGAAAGACAGCGCAATAACAATCACTGGGGAACTAAATATGATTGTCGTAGCATCTCCTATGGGTAGCATACGAAAGCTATAATATAATAGCGACAGAGTTGCACCGCCTACTATTCCCTATGAAGGATAGAATGATTTGTTAGGATTAAGTTTCAACTGCGAATCGTTTCTACTTCTTATTATGCGAAAGAAACAGTGGTATTACTTGTCTTATAATTTTAACGTACCTGGAAGTGCATAAGTAGTCTTTGACCCTTGGGGCCGAAAAGACTTTTGGAAGCTTTAATCGCTACAGCAGCCATAACTAGCATTTGCAGAACAGCTCTGATTGCCAGCAATATCATAGGGTCTACATTCTGGATTGCTTTGACTAGCGAGGAACTGATTGTGAAAAATGTACCTGAGAGAAACGCCAGGAACACTCCGTACCATTTGGTACCCTCTTGATACGTCTGGGCATTGTTAGCGAATTGCTCTGTGTGATGGTACGCTGGATGTATACTGTTATAAGAAGTTGTATTTTCAATGCTGAACTTCATCGTTTAGGTAACGTAAGAGCTATACGATATACGATTTTACTGAACGAAATATGGATGGTACACTACTGTCTACCGTTAGTGCGTCTGCCGTCTGATAGAATTAGCATACAGCTTTGCACGTCAAACAGCTTATCGAGGATTAGTGACGGTAGGAAGATTTGGAAAATATAACAGCGACCGGATTAAGGTCCGTCCGACTGTAAAACTATAAAACGCTACCGACGGTGCACCGAGAATCTAGAATGAAGAGGAAATCTGTTATAAAAGACATAGAAACGTAGGTCCCATCAGTCTCGTTTACCGTGGATTATTGTTTTTTAAATTTAATCCTATCCGTGCCAATGTGGCTGGAACAAGATTATATCTTAATAATTATGTAACTGAATACAGATAACTGGAATTCAGATTTCTTGTTAACCGAATTGCATATTGATTCTGTTATATCAGTTGTGTAGCTCTCAAACGTGTTTGTGCAATTTATTTTTCTTCGATAGTTGAGAGGTAATTCTGCGATAGAGTTTGCACAGTCGTACTGATTTAAAATAGCAAAAGAACATTTTTATTATAAACTTTACATGGCTAATAGATTTCTGTAACTGCAGATTACATTCATTTATATTTAGCCGTATATCTGAATATCACAGAATATTTAGTCGTGAGAAGAGTCCGATCAGTCCTTTCCAAATTGCGTGCCAGTCTCTGGTTGATCTACACGGTAAAGCGTAGCGCCCAAGTTAAAGTATCCCAAGTATTCGATAGTTTCCGGTGTCGTATCGATATGGTAATGTCCTCCCTCTCCATGATTAGAAAAGCTGTGGAAGTGTTGGACACGGAGATCCACATCCTGCAATTATGACGTATGCATAACGTACCACAGAATAGAATTGTATACGTCAAAGGTTTAATGCTATTGCACTTACACTTTCAGAGCTGACGAATGTACCAACGGCAACTAGGGGCGTTGACATGTTATAAAAGCGCAACCAGTTGTTGAGTTGTGCTTCGGTTTTAAGAGGGGTAGTAGAAAAGTCTGGCATAACGTGCTGTTTAATTTTTCCATCTCTCATTAGAAACGCTCCTCCTAATCCTGCAATTATAATAATTTAATACCATTATTCAAATGAATCTCTTAATCGAGCTGATAATTCGCACAATACACTCACCGACAAGATTATTTTTATAATGTTGCGCAATTGCCTTTTGCATGCAGGCTATGAAATCATCACTGCCAGTACGTTTCTTGGCGTGCACCTTTAACACCTGCCCTGATTTTCCTTCGCTGACAAAGAGGTTGGCCAACAAGGCTAGCCTCGTGTCCTTATTAGGTAAATTCTGAAGCACGCAGTCTCCGCTTTTCGCATCTACAGATGCAATGCGAGTTTCATTTGTCACACCGGAGGGTGAAACCTTCATATTCATTATGAGCTGGAAGAATATTTGTGCGATAAATATATGAGATATAATAGAAACACAGATTTGTGAGTATACCTCGCAGTTGCTGTTTAAGTAAGGCCATGGTCCGGCGCCTGCTCCGATCACTAATGAATCTTTGGAGTATTGTAAATGATTCAGAAGCTGCTCGACATCATACAGTTTGTTTCTTTGCACAGAAGGAAGGAGATACGATGGCCCACCGATCTCCAACAAAGTTGCATTGCCATTCAATCCTGAGCGATCAAAGTAACATATTAATTTAAACCAGTTTAAAAAAGTATTTCATATCTAAACTTTTAATTACCTGGTGCAGCGAGGGTGAAAGGTTCCGCTGTTAAATCTGGACAGTCAACGATTTCTACTTGAGCCTCGTCAAAGTTTTTAGCCAATCCTTCTTGCAAAACTGTAAAACAAAGTATACGTTATGCTATCGGATTCTTTTGAAAATTGATATTTATGTTTTAGTATTGAGAATTACCATCTTTTATTTCATTAAGAGAAGGTACGTGCAGTTGCTTCTTTATAATGTCCAGGTCTTTTGCATTTAATGTAGTCATTGTTGATGTATGATTTTTATACGCGAATATCGAAGTTGCCCCTGTGAGAATAAATTGTGCTGTATAAATTGTGTTTGCGCGGAGAAAGTTTGACTGTGACGCTCGCGAGATGTAAAAGGACTGGATAAAAGCCGAATGTAATTTTGCTATTAAAACTTCGCCTTATCTAATCACTCGACCTTCTTTCGTAAGAGTGGAAGAAATAATCTACTACACGTATATTTATGTAGTTACGATTACGATAATGCGAAGATGTAATTCTTTTGAGATAATTAATTGCATGTGACGTGATATACAATTTCTTTTGCATAACTCTCTAGATTTTAATATAAAAGAAGATAACGAAGATGATGCGATTGGAGGCATGGTAGTGAATCCTTCCAATCGAGCTTGATTAATTTGAATATGTCACGTGCTCTTCACGGAATTCAAATGATAATCATGTGAACAATTACATAGTACGATTGTCTATTGATCTAAACATTTTTCGAGACTTCATGAAAATCTCGTGTTTCAATTATTACACGCGAATGAATTAAGTATATCCCATGGACAAGAAGTTTAAGGATATAATCAGGGGCGAATTTGTGTATGGCCTAAGGCGGCAAATTTTTCAGAGCGGCAATTTTGAGGAGCGACAAATTTTGAGGAGCGACAAATTTTGGGGAGCGACAAATTTTGAGCGAGAGAAATAGGAAATGTTTAAACACAGGGGCTTGAGACAACTTTAAAAACAATTAATTTTTTTTCATGTAGCGAATTAGCAAAAACTCACACGTGAGTAGCCATATTGAATTAATTTTGAAAACATCCCGACTCTTTTCAATTAAAATATTTTATGATATTTCACATAAAGAGAGACAGACGCTTGTTATCCTAGGGGCGCCAAATCCCAAATTCCGCCCCTGGATATAATACGTATGTATAAAGACAGTCATTCTCGAATGAGTATCTTTAAAATACGATTTTTGAAAAGGTTTATCTATAAGAAACGGCTCGAAGAAACGCAAACACGATAAAGTGTGCTA
Source organism: Andrena bucephala (assembly GCA_947577245.1). Taxonomy (NCBI): domain Eukaryota; kingdom Metazoa; phylum Arthropoda; class Insecta; order Hymenoptera; family Andrenidae; genus Andrena; species Andrena bucephala. The sequence goes on from OX387716.1 coordinate 97,230,388, forward strand.
CGAAAAAGAAAAATTTCGAGTGTGTCGAACCATGGGATAAGATAATGAACGTTTTGATTGACGTGAAAAACTTTCCTGTCTCAAATTATTTATGGTTCTCTTCAGAGATGGCATTACGATGCAGTTGGAGCGGCCAGTGACACTCGCTTATTACGTAGATAGTGCTTATCAAATATTTAAATATAAATGAATTCACAGTAACCTTTCGACAAATATAGCGTTAAAGCTCGTGTGAATAATTACAACCTCACGCCTCAGGTGACTAGTATACCTCGCTTAATTTTAGATATTTTCCATAGAAACAGAATCTCGGGTTTCAAGTGCTTTGGAAATCACAGTACTCGACGCGATATCAATCTGTCCACTTAGCAAAGTGATATCTTGATTACAATCCGCTGCAAGAGGCTCTAGGCATCTCAAATTTCCCATTATGTGATGTCATAACCAAAAACTTATCAGAATTTTCAAGGTGACAGTAAAGTGTTTAAAGGAATCACCCTTAAATTTCATCGATATTTAAAATGGCGAAATTGTCGTTATCTCTAATAATAAGTCGATAGTCGATTTAATTTCAAGTAACGTTAGCTGCCATGGGTAAAATAGCGAGGCGAATTTGTCATTCCTCACTGAAACTTGAAAGAAAATTCTCCTCGAGTCTGTGGTATAAAATAATCACGGAAGAGGGTTGGAAGACACGTCGGTGGTCGGTAGGGTTGCCGTGGATGCGCATTGGGCGTCGAAGGAGTCCGCCGCGTATCACTGGCGGACGTTCCTGGATCGCATCGTCAGTATGCGGTCGCGCATTCCATGCGGGAACACCTGTTTGCTCTTTCGGCTCCTACGCCTTCGCCTTTCGCGTCCCAGGCCGCGTGAATTCTAATCGGTGACCATTCTTTCAAAACTAAACACCGGGAAAAAGAAAGAAAACTTTCGACCACTGCTTACCAAACGTCCAAACAAACACACACACAAAGGCCTCGAGCGCCTCGTTCGATTCAATCGGGCAACGATCATAGAAAAATCTCTACGGAGTAATTTCTCAAAATACGATACCAGCGAATGATAATACACGCAGCGGAAACCAGTCAGTTGAAAGTTGGAAGATTATCGACCGAGATCGACGGGGGTAAGGAGGAATCGTTAAGTAGTTAGAATCGTTCGATATCGGCGTGACAAAGAGAGATCTACATCGTACGCGTAGAGAACGCTAGGGAGAGACAGAGAGAGAGAGTGAGAGTGATCGCGAGCGGGGTTGAGACGAAAAGGAGGAACGTTTCTAAGTATCGTCGGGCGAGAAAAGGAGGCGAGGTACCAAGGGAAAGAGCGAAGGAGAGGAAGAGATTTAGCCGCGAGAGAGGAACGTCCTCGTGACTTCAACCACGTGTCTCTCGTGGTCCTCGTTTAAACACGCGTAAGAGCAATTTTCTTTATTGACGTACGCCGGTTGTTCGTGGCCGTTCGTATTCACGGGTATCATAACTCTTGCCCACCTAGGCATGCAGGCATCTTCGAAACTTCTTCCACGAAACTCTTCCACGAGACCCGGGCATGAGGCATCCGATAATCCATTCTTTTCGCTGTTTTTCTTCGCATGTATCTTCTCCAGGGCATCGATGTGATCGATCGTTCCGTTCGCGCCCCCCCCCCCCCTCTTGCCCCTCCCCTTGGCATGTATCTAACCTAACGTATAAGTAAAGTGTGACAGGAAACTCGAGCTGGATCACAGGAACGCTCTATTCTATCGCATGCTGTACGAAATACTTGTTCTTCAAGCATCTCGGATTCGCGCGTTCACGGTCTATGTGAAACGAGACCGGTCGCTATTTAGTAGGATCGCTTCGAAGCGTTTCGATCGCTTTTGGGTGCGAAATCGATGGATCGTGAGAGTCGAAATGGAAGGATTATAAATTTCTTTCTCCAGCATTGCTGATGCTAGTTTCTTTGACTTGGTTAAAACGCTTGTTTCTATTGCAAGTACAGCTGCGTTTCGTTCGTCCGTTTTTCCTCGGTCGACGAAAATTCCGCTGAGAAGCTGGCCGCGATTGCGATTCGCTCCGAGACGGTGGACTTAAGAGCCCACTTAGGTAGCTGGAGTCGAGCTGCGGAAGAGCTAATGGCATTTCAGCGCGGAGACAGTTCGACGCAGGTGATCCAGAATTTCTTTCAGGACGGCGAGCCGCTATTAGATCGATTCAATTAAACTCGTCTTTGCTGGTCGCGCGCTGAACGGATTCTCAAGCTTCCTTTGATGTTGCGAAAACGCTTTCGCAGAAACTTATATATCGTGCGAATTTGACGGTCCTCGAGGAACTTTGCAAATTCCTTACAGTTCAAATATACACGGTTTCGGGTGACGAAACAAGTAACAGGAGAGCAGAAGGCGGAGACAACTGGAAACACGCTAATTGCGAAGTTCTCAGCCCTAAGTCACATTTTCCCCTCAATTACTCGCACGCGGGAAGTCTCAACGAAATGCGCGGCGAAGATCGATAACGACGAGAAAAAGCAAACGCGTCACCTACCCCGAAGATGGAAATCGGGAAGCACGGGCCAGGTCGAGCGTATTTAAGGGTCCATTCTACTTTGCCGGTCGAAAAAGAGGCCTATTTGCATGATTTTCTTTCAGGAATTATTGTACGAATTTTAATATTTTTTTTTGGTAAATATTTATTATTCCTTGCTGGATAGAATTAAATCCACACTTTGTAATTATATTTTGGAAACATGAAAAATACGATTCTACATAGCAAGGAATAATAAACATATAACCAAAGAGAAAACATTAAAATCCGTACATTAGTTTTTGGAAAAAAATTCATGAAAATAGGCCTCTTCTTCGACCGGCAAAGTAGAATGGCTCCTTAAGGGGCAACATACACCTAGGAAGCAAAAAAGTAGGACGGATTTAAAGAATTTTTTTCCTGTGGGGAAATGTTTTTTTCCAAAGAAACATTATATACATTAGAAAGGTCATACTTTTATCTATAAAATGTGAAATTTTCATTAAAAAGTTGTCAGCGGTAACCATCATATCCTCGTTGTTTTTGACCTGAAACAAAGAAGGAAAAATTATTTTTAAATTAGATAAAAAATGTAGCATTTGTCATAGCCGATTTTGGCATTTCAAATTCTCGCAAAACGGCGAGCATTTGAACGTAGAAGTCGACTTCATGACTTTTCACATTTCCAGTCAAAAAAACCTCCTCCAAATTTTTTAATGAAAATTTCACATTTTGTAAACAAAAGTATGACTTTTCTAATGTATATAATGTTTCTTTGACAAAAACATTTCTCCACCGAAAAAAAATTCTTCAAATCCATCCTACTTTTTCGCCTCCTAGGTGTATGGTTGCTCCTTAAATCGTGTCCGCGAGACAGCTCGGCCGCCGTCGCACGTAGTACATGTACGCACGTAAGATTGCGGCCGGTAGATTATTTGTAGTCGTTGCCATTGAGATGGTTTTATGGTAGCCCCTTGCCCCGCGTACCTTTATATCGAGACTGAATGGACAGAGAGAGCAGCCTCCTCTATGAGATAATACGCCTGGTTGTGCCCAAGCCATTCAGGCCCGAAGTCGGGTCCATCGAATCGCGAGAGATCGCGCGAGGTGAGGGCGGACACCGTGGCCTCCTGCAGTCATGCTCACCATACACAACGAGTGAGTATATCGGGCTTTGCATGCGATATATCGTTGTTCGGGCCGCATCGATACGCCCGTGCACACCTGCCCGTCGCTTTCGCCTCTTCGGCTTCGCAGAAACCACCATGCTTCTTCCTCCGCTGTCGAGGCTTTCCATCGTGGCTCCCATCGCCGCGCCGATCCGATTCATGACTTTTCAGCGGCCACAAAGTCTGCACAGGGGTGGATTAAGGGGGATTTCTTTTGGGTTGGATTATTTAGATACCGACTAATCGCCACACCGGTACTTTTCGCAGATTTTTATGCACGCTTTTGCAAGTAATTTAAAAAAAAAAATTGTCAGAATGTTGAGAATTATTGAAGTTATTTAAAGGCAGGCCAATGTAAAAAATCGGAAAAATCGATTTTTTCTATTTACATTTTCTGAAAGACGCGCGTTTCGAGAATACTCTCTCTAAATTTTGTGAAGAAATTCGCAGAATTGACGGAGATATAGTATTTTCCGTGGAGCGGTGTCAAGCGCGCGACTGAACCGAGCGGAACTTTGGACGCGTTTTTCTCAGAATCACATTTTTCAACCGCGTTGACGGTCTGCAGAGAAAACTATATGTTCAATTGACATGGGCAATTTATTGTGCGAAGAACCCATCTATATTACCTGACAATCAGTTTCTTTTAATTAACGAGCTCCTATTTTTTTCTATCAACACTTCCCCAATTTTGTACCACTAAAACATGATTTTTTTGCAGTGGTCCGCCATTTTGTAATTTTTTGCGATTTTGACTTTTTTTGATCATCATGTAATAGACGCAGGCTTCTAGTTTCTAAATATTTTTGTCTTTTTGAATTCACATTTTGACGAAGAAGTATACAGGAAACGGATTTATGAATTTGATTGAAATTTTTTTACTCATTTCTGACCATTACAGTGTTCTGTCCCCTTAACTGTAATCCGCGTACACAGCCTCAGGTGCAGCAATCATCTAAAAGCAAAATGCTTTCTACACTAAAAAGTACAGTGTGGAACTTTACTGACGAATTTAAACAAAAATTGTGAAAGTTACACAAGAATCAATTCCTCCCCCCCCCCCCCCGCATTTTTACGGGAACAAATCGTCTTTGATCAGTTATAAAATGTTTTACAAACATTCAATGTTAATGCGCCAAGGTTCACACTGCAGAGAAAGTAATTCTACACCTCCAGTTAAAATTTCAAGTGAAAATATTCATTCGTTCAAGAGTTATGACGTACGTGGTGGGTAAAAATGTAGTTTCCAATATCGGTCAGCGCTATAATTTCCGCAATTATTCGGATTTCCTACTGAAACTTTGTTGTAAATATTCACAAAGGATGGGGTTCAAAATTTCAAAATTTATAATAATAAAGAAATCGATTTTTCGAGACTTCAATAGTCCTGATATTCAGAGATTTCAATCCTCGGCTTGGTGTCCCTCCACGATTCCATCGTCAACGTCCCTCAGTTCCGAGGTTCCGTCGTTTCCTTTCGCGGTACCAGCTCGAGTCTCGAGCTCTCGAATGTTTGAAAGTCCCAGCTTTCAAGCCACGGGTGTGAGGGGAAGCTCGCGTTGCGCTTTAAAGCTTGGATCCTCTTCCTCGCGAGTACCTACATACTCCTCCGATGGGCGCTACAGACTTTAAACTTGCTCGGAGAGAAGATACGCGGACCTCGTGTGTCCGTTTGCCGTTCGTGGTCCCGCGCTGATTATGCGGCTTACCGATGGGACGGTATCCTTATAAGCGAGTACGTGGGAAGCCTGGCAAGTAAGCGATTTCGTGGCTTCCTGATCGTGAGATCCTCGATAAGGCGACCCCTTCAATGCGATCAGCATACCCGCCGTACTTTAAAACGGCCATTCGCTGCCACCGCACCCTATGTCCCACGAATTCCCAATTTCATTGCTTCTAGCAGACTGTCGCACGCGGAGCGTTGTTCTCCAGCTTCTCCGATCCCACGTTGACCATCGATTACCATACGGTGTGCCAAAGAAGGTCCCTTTTGAGGGAGCTTCTGGTAACTAGGACGAATTGAAGCGAAAAATGGTCAGCCCTGGTCTATTAAATTCAACGTCGATGATACGTGATCGGAAACTGATGTGAGCCGAGAGGAATACCAGGCGCCAATGTAGACGGAGCGAGATTAGCGAAAGTAATCCGCGCGAAACGAGAAATGGCCCCGTGAAATGAATCCTGCTGAAGTGAAGAAGAGAGCCGATTTCCAAAGGAGGACAGTGCCAAGTGGTGAAGGAGCTAACTCGTACACCTTCAATAGAGCTGGTGACTACAAGGCGGTTTAACTAGGTTTGGAGGGGCATTTATGACTGGAGGTGAGCAATTAGGAAGGCGCGGTTCCGGGTCTGTGACGTGGCTGCTAGGAACGTCGTGGATTCCCTTTGCACCGTGTGTGCAGGCAACACGGCAATAACCCACTACAACGGGCGGTGCATAATCTAATGGTGCGTTGGCTGTCGCGACAAGTACGGGACAGCAGAGGGAGGGCTCGCGCCGTGCCTCTCTGCGGTTCATTAATTGTCGCCTGCCCGAGTTGCGTTACTCCGAATGTCGGGGCGACAGCGATCAGGAAATTGCAGAAGAAAATCCTGGCGATCGTCGGAGCTCGCCGACTCTCCGTGGCCCAAGGCCTCTTATCAACTTTCAGAGAGAACGTTATTCCTGATAGCTGGAGCGTGGGACGGGCTTTCGACCTGGGACCCCTTTGACGCAATGACTCCAGGATTCACTGATTTCACGCACGCTTGTACGCAAAATTTCAAGCGGAAGGAGCAATTTACTACTAGAGTAAACCTGGAGATCGGTTTAGACTCGCGGGGATACGCGCGGTGGCTGGCGTTTCCTTCGCGTCGTTTCGGCTCCCGTCCCCGATATCGATCGAACTCATTCTTCTCCGTCGCAACGCCCGATGCCCGTGCAGGTGAATTCGACTTTTCCTGAACCCCCGGGGAGCCGCGGCTGTGTCAACAAACGTATCGCGTGATATACCATTCTTATCCATTGGCGCTAATGCACAGCGCACCCGCGCTCATTTCGCTGTCCGCCTTTACGGTCAGCCACGCTCAAATGCATTTTGCCAGTCTTTGCTTTGCTGAGCAATTCCCCTTCGGCTGCCCAATGACAACAGCTTCCATTGTACACATCTACTACGAGCGAAAGACCTCTAAAAAGGAGGTCAGACCGTCGTAAGGAGAATAAGGACATTTGTAACGGGAACCGAGGTCAATTTTTGCCTTGCGGAAACGTTCGAACCCTCCCGCTAGCTTCTTGGCTTCTTCCCTTTGTTTATCACGCTACCGCGGTCGCCATTGTCCCACAGAGTCGTAGGAGACGCGTGCAATGCAATAACAGCAGGGCGAGAGCTTCCCTTCGTCGGTGATTTGATTCCGCGCCGCTTCGCCTCGGTGTCCTGTGCAAAGCTCCGGGGAAGACAAGGGGGAGAACGGTGCCCGGCTATTGTTCCGCGTCGTTCGACTGGAAGAGGACCGAGAATCGCCTGGAACTTCGCCGTCCCCGAGATTATTGCCTCGTATCCCGAGAAGGCGGCGAACGACACCAGATATCACTTTGTTCGCCTATGGTTTACGGAAGTCGGGACACGAGCCGCGTTTCCCCGGTACATTTGGTCCCCTTCCCGCATGTCAAACACCGGCTGTCGCCTTCCTACCGATTAATCGGATCCGGGGGCCGCGCTGCGATGGATTCCTCCAACAAACTTCGGTACTCGCCGGACCTCGATGGAATTCGTCGGGGGATGAAAGGGGACGCTCGGGATCTCTAGGCGTTACGGCGCTGCTCCCGGCCGGTGTAGCATCTAGTCGTGGCGTGGAAAAGGAGGAACGGTGCTTACTAATTTGTGTCTGAACGTACACTTCCGACAATCAGGTGCTATTCAACGGGCGGATGCCTTTCGATCCTCTCCTCGGACGTTTGATTTCCTTTCACGGTGCCGTAGGAGCGAGGAACGCGTGTATCAAAGACTGCGATCGCGTTTAGAATAAGGAGACTAAGGTCTTGCTCTTTCACGGCTCGTTTGCTCGATTCACTCCACCTCCCTCGGCGAATTAAAGGGAAACAAAGGGCGCCGTGGAGTCGAGCAGTTGAAAGAACCTAACGCGGGAACGGTGCAAGCACACGATGGTCAAAGGAACGTCACGATAGGCAAATAAAAGTAGTGCGTCGATTAAAAATACCGCGCGACTTTGAAATGCCAGAGCTCGTCGATGCTTCGTCAAATTGTTTAATTTAGGGGTAATTGGATGCATCAGGCACTCGTGAACTGTTGGCGTCCTTTAAATGTGCTTGCTATGTTTAACTTTCAATCGGCTGAAGAGTGACCCTCGCGCGCCGCGCAGCGGTCCGTAAATATTCCCCTCTTAATGTAGTTAAGTGTAAAATAGCTCGCATAGTTTAATTACAATGCTTGCCCAGCTTGTTGCGCGCACACACACGCCCACTCACACGCAGCCCCGCGTCGCCGTTGCAAAAGGTTTCAGCGACGAGCCATATTACCTCAGCACTACCAGCATTATTGTTGTTACCTCGTGGTCACGGTAGAATTAAGCATCGCCGCTGCGACGTTCACAGTTGGGTGGAAGAGATATAACGCGATTGTAAAAGCAGTGGGGGCAAGTACTTGCATCCTAGCACAACTAGGGATCCTACCAGAATTAGGCACCTGGCACCACTAGGGACCATAGTGCCACTAGGTAGGGGGGTAGGGTGGGGCCAAAAGTCCGGCGGGTAAAAAGTCCCGAATTCAAGATCTCTGTTCTTAAACAATGTATCGAGTTTCGCGGTAAGTAAAAGGCGAGAGGAAACAGAGGTGACCACAGAGTCGCCAATCGCTTCTGGACGTTCGTGCGAATTACACGACGCCTTCGTTATTTTATGTATCGAAAACTAAAAGAAATACGTCGTCTTTGTTGTTTTATACGAAGTAAACCACAGTTTAAAAGCGTATGAGCCAAGTACGGTAAGATTGTATGTTCCTTTAGTATTGTGTTCATGATTTTGTTTATTGCGGAATGATAATATTTTCTAACGTATTTATCGCAGAAACTATAGAGGCATAATGCCATTGGGGCAAACAAAAAGTCGTTCAGACTGAAAATATATATTTTATTATTTGTTTTCATAATAAGATGGTCGAACTATAAAGAAATTATGTCAAAGTCTTTAAATAGTGTTTTTGTTTAGCGCAACTAGGGTTCCTGATACCACTAGGCACCCTGGGGCACCACTAGGGTTCCCGGCACTAATCGGCACCCTGGCACCACTAGGCACCCTAGGGCACCACTAGGGTTCCCAGCACTACCCGGCACCCTAGTACCACTATGGTTCCCAATACCACTAGGCACCCTAATACAGCTAGGGGCCCTAGTACCACTAGCGTTCCTAATACCATTAGGCACCCCAATACAACTAGGGGCCCTAGTACCACTATGGTTCCCAACACCACTAGGCACGCTAATACAACTAGGGACCATATTTCCACTAGGGTTCCCAAATACTACTAGGGTTGCTAATACCACTAAGGATCCTAACACAACTAGGGTTCCTAATACCACTGGGGTTCCTAATACTACTAGGCACCATAGTACCACTGGTACTTGAAATTCTTAACAAATTCTTAATTCAGAATCACTTTTCGTGTCCACTCGCGATGTCTTCTCGCACCCACTGCACCGTAACTAAGCTCCTTCGGCCAGGGATTCAGCAAAGCTTGGGAAATGATTTCAGCATGTCGCCCCGTAACGGCTCGTGCGTGGCGGAAGTGAGCTCGGTGAGGAGCCTGTCGTCGGACGATGTCTCCGCGACGAAGGCGCACCGGAAGAAGTCCTGCTGGGCACGCGCCACCGATCCGGCCCATCGCCGAGGACGTCGCATCCAGCTGCTGCAAATGCTGGTGCTGCCGTTCATACCGATCCTGGCGCTGATCGTCCAGACGGCCAACACGCTCCACGACATCCTGATCTATCGGCAGGAGGTCTCGGACATCGAAAGTCAGGTAACGCCACAGCTCCACCCTTCCGGGATATAAGGTCCGGATCCACGATGAGGTTTTATACGAGACAACCATCTCAGCACAACTGAATGCAAATAATGGAAATAGTCGCGAGAGATGAGATTTTTTAAAGTACATATATCATTAAACTTGTCTCCTGAGAGTCTGATTTCATGAATCTAATGACAAAATAATTAAAATAATAATACAGTAACGAAATAATTGTCTCGGGAGATTAAAATCTCATGCGAGACGCGATATTTTTGTCTCGTCGTGGATTTGCATCTATAGAGAGCGTAGGAATCAATGCAGAGCCTTCGTTCGGTTTTATGTCACTTCCAGCTCACTGCCTCGGGGCTTCCTCTATCTATAGAGCAAAGTCATTGATATCCGAAACGTGGGAGATCCTGCAACCCCCTCGCTTTCTGTACGCGATGGAAAAACGAAGCTTCCTGACACGTGTTCTCTCCTCACGCAATTATGTGAGCAACGTAATTAGGTCGGGCTCGTATAATTCAGTGGCAAATCGATCGACGAACCGTCTAAAAGTAACGGAGGAATGGGCAAACATCCACCACACCTACGCACCGCGTCCCTTTCTCCAGCGTGCACGGCGCGTCGTTCACCGGGCTGTCCCATTTCTTCCATCGTTTTCTCTGCGCGCAGGGCATAGTTCCCGATAACGAATCGCCCCTGTCTATGATTTACAACGATCGCCCTTCGATTTCCGCTCCCCGGCGGCGATAACCAAGCGGTATAATCGCCCCTGGAACGAATTACATACATAAATCGCGTGCCACCGCGTATTGGGCGACGAGGGTTCGAGCTTCGTTATTTATTGAAATTCCGCGATCGAGTGGGTTCATCGGGGGACAAAATGCGGCGGAAAAATATTAGCAGAACGGAATTGGTGGTGTCTACGATAAAACCAGGGCCGACGGAACCATTATGCGCCGCATACGAGCGTCAGCCGAAGGGGCCGCTAAAAATCTATATGGCACGGTTAATAATAAAGAAATCCAACTCCCTCATAAACAAAATGTACCTAAATGTATTTTTTTGTTGTTGTCGTACTTCGCAAAAATAAATATATTAAATAAGAAAATAAGTGCAAATTTTGGGGGCGCCAAAAATTTTCTTGCATAAGGGCGCCAAGCATCCTTGCGCCGGCCCTGCGTTTATTTCGACGAGCCATGCTCTTGGTGCTCGTCAAATTCCGCGTCTATACAAGCGCGAGTAACAAAACAATATCCGGCTGCCGTGACAGGTGTTTTCCGCACAGTAAATATTCCATTTCCAATGAACGCCGGATTATTTAAATCCTCGGCAATCTATCCGGGATATTATGGCCCTCCACGCAGAGTTAGGCATTATTCGAATGATCTCGAATAAGAATTGCGAAGAAAATGAAGTTATTCGGAAATAATGAATATTTTTTTTATTCGAGACAAACATTTATTTGGATAATGCCCAACTTCGCTACCAAGAGGCGATGGCCTCGCTCCCGGCAAGGGTGGATATGAAAATTATCGACAAACTTGAATCGGTAGCAGCCCTTTCGTGGTTGACCCCGATTCTTCATTTTCCGCCTCGGCGCTTCCTTTAATGCATAATCCTCTTCTCCGTTGCCGTACAGATTAAGTTTCTGTTACGTTATTACGGGACAAACGTCAGGCGATTTTGCACCCTCGGAGATACTAACCGCTCCCGTCGGCTGCCTGGAAGATTCTCATTTCTCATATTACAGAAATTTTCATTTTCCCGGTTAATATTTACTTGCAGCAGCACAAGTAACGCGTTGAAAATCGAAGGTGGAAGCGGCAATAGAAACGGCTCGATCGATTACGCACGCTCCTAGCCCACCCTTCAGCTTCCAACAAATCTGTTTTCCAAATCTGAACCTACCCCTGGAATGGCCCTGATAAATGAAAACGATTGCACGGTAACGAAGTTCCGCGCGAATGGGATCTGTGCTACGCGTTATACACGGGCGAGAGGATTGTTCCGCGTCGGCAGATTGTTTCGAAACAGGACTCACTCCTCATGGGGAATTAAAAGAGTTTAATGTATTTTTTTATGACATCCCGGCCTGCTCTCGCGAAACAGATGTCGATATCGCGGGGAACCGTAGAACAGGGTGGGAAGGGGGAAAGTTCTTCGAAGACAAAAGCTTCGTCGTTGACAAAGTCAACAAAGTTAACAAAGTTGGTAAAGTGGGCGAAGTTGCCAAAACTGACAAAGTGGGCACATTTGACATAATGGAAAAAGTTGGCAACGTTGACAAAGTTGACAAGATGGACAAAATTGAAAAAGTCGGCAAAGTTGACAAAACGGACAAAGTTGACAAAGTCGGCAAAGTTGACAAAATAGAAAAAATTGGCAACGTTGACAAAGTTGACAAAGTCAGCAAAGTTGACAAAAATGGACAAAGTTGACAAGATAGACAATGTTGCCAAAGTCTGCAAAGTTGACAAAATGGATAAAGTGGAAACAGTTGACAAAGTGGACAAAATGGACAAAGTTGACAAAATGTACAAAGTTGACAAAATTGACAAAGTCGGCAAAGATGACAAAATGGACGAAGTTGACAAAGTTGGCAACGTTGACAAAGTGGACAAAGTCTGCAAAGTTGACAAAAATGGACAAAGTTGACAAAGGCTGCAACGTTGACAAAAATTGACAAAGTGGACAAGATAGACAAAGTTGCCAAAATGGATGAAGTGGACACAGTTGACAAAGTTGACAAAATGGATAAAGTTGACAAAATGGATAAAGTTAACAACATTCCCAACGTTGACAAATTTGACAAAATGGATAAAGTTAACAACATTCCCAACGTTGACAAAGTTTCTTTCCCCAGGTCTCCGCACAGGGAACGACTATTGTCCTCCCACGTAACGAGCACCCGATCTATGCGCCGCTAGCAATCGGTTTATCGACCAGCAGCGTCAACGACGGCATTTCGTACCGCGATGTAAATAACCAGCAATAACCAATTCCATCGCTTCACAATACGCCGGGCATGGACAAAGGCGGGTCCGATATTGTTTCACGGCGCGTCGAGTTCTTTACAATGGTTCTTGGAGCGAAATCGTATCGCTGCCAGCGACGATCGATCCTCGCGGATAGCTGGATTTTCAATTAACGGGAGGAGCGACGGGAAGAGTGCCGGGGGGTGACTCTCGTCTCCACTAATAAAGGGAATTCCTGAAAGAAAAACGAGCGCGCTTCCAGTGTCTTGAGGCTCGAGGCCCTCGCGAGCGTCGCCGGGGCCGAATGTTTTGTCAACAAAGGGCCGAGCGTAAGTGAACGGGAATGGGTGGGCAAAGAGGATTAACGTCCTTTAATTCCACCTTTGGGGGGTGATGGGAAAAATTTCCATAGCGGAGCGAGCCGGCTGCGGCTCGCTCGATGATGGACGTTACGCGAGGGTGGATCAGATCGAAATTCATCGGGGTGCAGCTTCGAGTACACCCCCGTTTAGTCTCGAGTTAGCTGTTTGACGAGCACGATGGCGCGGACGGCGGAAAGGAATGAACGCGTCTTCTCCTCCTCGCCTCTCTGCCCGTCCTTCGCGCCCCCCCCCACCTCCCCCCCCCCGTCTTCGTCCTCGGTGTTTGCCGTCGATCGTAAGCGTGTCGAGAGTTTTATACACGCTCGCGTTGCCCCCTCTGCCACGCCCTCCGTAATTAAAATCTATAGGAAAACCGGCCAGGAATTTCCTCGTCCCACGAGGCTACGGAGGACCCGAGTCGCCCCTTAAGGGCATCGATTCCTCTTGCACTCGTCAGAATCGAATTAATCGGCGCACGCGACAGGGCGGAGCGTTAATTGCAGCTCGCTGGTAAATAGGGGACATTTAATGGATGGGTGGACGTAGGGTTCACAGAATTTCGGAACAAAAACGATACATAGCAGAGACAAGCGTTGCAACTAAAAGCGAAATAGATTACAGAAATGAAACACGAACAACTGAATACCTAAGTATGTACAAATATGAAGGCCTACCGTTACGTGCCGCCGCACTGTGTACTCTGGTTTTAAGGGGGCAGTGGACTATTTGATACGTAAAATCGTTAGTTTCTTTGACGCTAAATTACTTCAGAAGAATCACGTTGAATTAATTAGGACTTGGAAGATTAAATGAAACATAGAAGGGACTCGGTAGTCAGCGGACAACGAATTCGAATTGAACAGTGGGAATGTTTAAAAATGAATGCCACTTCGTTGGTAAACAGTTAATGTATGTATGCCCGAGAATGTCTACCCTGATCCGAAGATCCGTGAACATCAGTGTCTGCACAGACACAGGACATCCGCTGCCGTGATTAATTCTGGCGCAGTGGATGAAGCGTTACTAGGCCAGACGGGCGAAACTGACATCATCTTGCTCGATATTTCCTGCTCTCGATGGATGAACGTGTCGCCGTCGCGCGCATTATCGAAAATTATCAGGCGCGACAACGGCGGGGGACGGTAATGGATTAGAAGCCAAGCTTCTCGGTACCAATTAAAGTTAACGAACTCGAAAGCCTCCATTCTCCTTGATCGGCTCCTCGCGATTTCGCCGCACGAGACCGCTGCGAAATATAAAAAGAAGAGCGCCTGCGACACGATGACCCCGCGTTCACGCTTTTCGCATCTGTTACCGTCACAGGCGATCTATAATTATCGGAAGGCTTCGCGTGGATGAACCACAAAAGCAATTGCGGGTATAATAGAAGGCCATTTAGGCACTTGGAAGTTGAAGCAGCCGCTCGACTTACGGCCGGCAAGCCTTCGGTCACTCCATCCTGTCCATTCTGTCCCTTACGACTACCTACATCTCCCTTCGCAAGTTTCACGAAGACTCGAGAACAACGCTGTGCCATTAAGTGGCGCAGCCTCGGCCCGTCAAACTTGTAACTGTGTGGTCGTCCACGCGCAATTGTGCTGAACAGGACGAGTCTAGGTAACATGCCACGGCTATGGCTCTTGAGAAAAGAAGTTCCTCGAGTCCTAGAGTGTACGCTGATGAGGCTTTAAATATTGGATTTATCTAAATTGCTTTTTATTAAAGCACATGTTCACTGTCGATCTCTTCGGGTATCAAGAGTGATGGAATATTAAGAGAACCGCTTATCACAAGGGATATTAGGCGCATGGTGGGAGCCTCACTCTCTATGGGGTCATGTTTTAAAACCTTACTCCACACAAATAAAAATATAAAAAACAGCCTACTTATTAGGGGAGATACCGAAACCGAAAATTCAAGAAACCCTGAAACTTTGTGAGAATGTAGGGGATTTTCTTCTGGTTACAACGCAATTTTTGTTTGCTGCCCAAATTCACTTGAAGGGGGTAGAATTGACCCCGGAAAACCCGGTTATTTTCCGATTATTGTTATATATCGCCAACTGTAAGAGATAGAAAAAAAGTTTCAAGACAAATGTTGGTAAAAAAAATTATTTGGTAAAAAAAGTATTTTATAATTCACGAGTTATAACACAAAATCGGAAAATAACCGGGTTTTTCACGGGTCAATTCTACCCCCTTTGAGGGAATTTGGGCAGCAAACAAAAATTGCGTTGAAATCAGGAGGAAATCCTCTACATACTGACAAAGTTTCAGAATTTTTTGAATTTTCGGTATCGAAATCTTCCCGTGTTAGGTATAGTCGTAAAATAAAATAGGTACCGCATACTGGGGGAACATTGGCATGTTATTGGAACATTTTATTATATAATCTAAAAATTAACATTTTTACATTTGCTTCAAGTATCATATTATAACATTGCACCTTTTGTGATTGTACTACAAGTGTAAAAATGCATAGAAATTTTATCCTTCTCCTTCTTTAATACATGTTAAGTAACTGCCAAAATTCCTCCACTTAACGGTTCTCCTTATTTTTAAATATTAAATTCATAATATAAAAACTGGAGGTAGCTGAAAAATTTGTTAGGTCTCCCTCCTTTATTTCAAATATATCGCTCTTTCCTTAGAATATAAAACTAACAAGAACTGGTGTATTGCATAAAATTCATGTACGCGAGCGTACGACTAACGTGGCAAAAAAACTATTTTCTTCCCTACATGTACATATTTCACACAACCGTAGAAATCGACTTGTTCCTTTGAGGTCTCATAATGATGTTGCTCGCAGGGCAGTGTTTTCCAACCTTTTTTGAGTCGCGATCCCCTTTTATAATATTACCCCCTATTAACTGTAATAAGGCAAAGAAAACACATTAAAATAGGCATTTCAGAATATAATTCTAACTTAACAATATTAAAAAAAAAACGGTGGCGACCCGCCAGAAAACACTTCGCGACACACAGGTTGGGAATCATTATCCTCGGGCCTTCAAAAGTACAAATGCGACTCTGAATATTAACGAACATTCTGTGGAGTTACCGCTTAAAATATTAATCGAGCGTTTTTTATAACTTGCTTTCAGGTAACAATCGCCACCGACCTGGGGAAAGTAGTGACTCGGATGCAGTTGGAAAGATCCGAGGTTGCGTTCTTCATCTACACCAACGGCAGCACCCTCAGGTACCACTAGAACCCAAAAGCTCCAAGGCGATTCTAATGTCAAACTGTAATGGCATTACTTGCTCGAAATTCGTAAGGCGTTCCCGAAGTTCATTTGATTGTGTCGCTTGAAAAGTCACTGGATCCCCGGCTGTACGTGACTCAGAGGCAAAAGCCATTCCTGGCGCGGGAAGGAACCCTTTACTATACAGGCCAATGAAAACAGATGGGCAACAGGGTGTTCTCTAATCAAGCCGCCGCCGAAGCAATACACTTTTCCCACCATCCCGGCGAAACAATAGCGGCCGAGGAATACAAGAGCAGCTCCCTCCAGACACCGTGTCGGATCTAAATTAAGATCCCCTTAATCTGTATTATAACGGCAACAAATTACATTCGCTGGCTGATAAAACGAAAACGCAAAACGGGGCGGTGGTTCCTTCGGCGAGTGGTTGAGCTGCAGCTTCACCCGCCTTTGATTTAATTACCGATACTCGCGAATTCAAGGATCGAGGTATTAGACCCTTATGGTCAGCGAGACGTGACGCGCTGACCTGACCCTTCCGCTTCGGTAGTTTTATAAAAGCCGAGGAGCAGTCGCCGGCGGGAACGTCGGCGAAATTTCCGTCGCGGTACCGATCCCGCGGCAGCTCCGATGAAAACGCCTTTGGGCCACGCGTGCCGGCCGCGTTCACTGAGAAGAACGGATAAATATGTAGCGTGCCGGCCGATTTATCCACGTAGAACTAACGGGGCACGGTCTGTTGCGTCTGTTGAAGGTCGAACTTGACGCAGAGGTTCGCCATAACCGATCAGGCTCTCCACAACATGACTACGTGGCCCCTGGTCTCGGTGCCGAGGGACGAGAGCAAGACGCAAACCTATGACGTGGTCAGCAAAGAGGCCTTCCAAGCACGCCTCGAGGATTTCAGGTAACGAATCGATCGGCAAATACACTCCAGACACCGTCCACGTGGTTCGCGCGCTAATGACGTCAGATTATCCCCCGATGTGCCTGACGGATCCGCTTTGATCGCCCTAAGCTTAAGCGACTCGAGCGTTACAATTTCCATCGCCTCCAAAAAATACTGCAGCTATTTCCGCATATTAACGGCGCGGAATTAGAGGGAAGGAACAACGTGGGGGCGAGAAGGGTTGCTAATTTCGGGTGAGCGAGAAACGGGGGGAAAGGGGCGATAATAGTTTCCGATCAGAGGTGGGCAAAGTTTTATCTAAATGAAAGTTTTCAGTTCGAATGAAAGGTGAAAATTTTATTCTAATACAAGATAATAATTTTAATATATTAGTTATTTACGGAACCTTTTATTTAGATGGTGCCAAGCTCGGAAGAATATAGTCTGTTGAAGAATAATTTTTTATTTTTCATTTTTTATTTAGATAATGCCCAACTCTGTTTTTGGCTTCGAAGGAGATATACAGATTTAAGGGTGAAATTTTGAAGGTCGGGGGGAATGGAGCGCGGGTACTTCAAATGGCACCGTCTTTCCAAGCAACACTCGATTGCGTGGAAAGTTACGGCGGAGGCCTTTATTCCCTCGAGCCTCCGCTCCGACACTTGTTGAATTTCCATTCAGCCTCGAAGTGGAGAATTCTCCTCCGCCGCGGCACTCTCCCCGCTGGCTAAAGAGATCCGAACTTTCCTCTTCGATCTTTCCGCGAATCGAGTTTTCAGCTCGTAACACGAAACTCGCGAAACTCGCGAAACTCCTTGAGCACGCAAACAAATAAATCGTCCGATGCGGGACGTCGTTTTATGCAATCTTTCATGCAAAACTGCTCCACATCTCCCTTCCAGGGAAACACCACTTTAGAATCCCCTTCAAGGAACTTTGCCGCATTCACTCTCCAAGTTTTTCACCCCCTTTGTGACTATACCGCTGCAAGAGTTGCCAAGTTCCTTGTACTCAACTCGATTATCCCAGCGAGCGTGCCATTAGATGTAAACAGCAGAAAATATAAGTAAACGGTACAGTGCAATACGTACTCAATTATCTAATTCACAGCGGCGAGCCAAAAGGCAGGGCAGAAAAGCTGCGTCTACTTTCGTAGCGTCGCCTGTCGTGTCGCATTCGTCTTGTCCGATCGATCGGCGCGACATAAAAATACACGGCCAGGGCCCGGTTGATCCGAGACCGCCGCGGACAACGGCGGTATCGCGATGCAACCGAAAAGGGGGTGAGAGAAGAGGGGCGATTAAAGGGACGGGACGCGTTGCAGCAGGGACGGATGGAAGCGCGTGGGAGAGCGACGTTAATGCGGCCCGATCGGGGACATTTGCAGAAGGCACGTTTTTCATTTGGCCGAACTGAAAACGACGGCAGGGTACGCGGCCACTGGGCACGTATACCCGATAAAATCGATACCGCGGCAAAGTATATCGATGCAAATAATACCTACAGACTAGCGTAGACTCGAAATTCCCCCAAGCTATCACTAGGTCTTGATAAAAGAAGCTGTCGATTTATGAAAATATACGGCAGTTTATGATCGTTATTTATATCCTTTCGTCGCAGTGACGTTCAGCGGCGGATTTAACGGGCGGCCGTTGAGTTGTTTCTGCCTGGGACCCTGCTCAGAAGGGTTCCAGCATCTCCAAAAGAAAATTATGAATTTATCAAAATACTATATTTCTTTTTGGTCTCCTATAATTTTCGTATCACACACGCGTAAATTTATTTGCAATCGAAGAGCCCTTGTGGAAAGCACTGTAAGTGCCAGAAGTAAATGAAAAATTGTTTTGTCGAAAAATGTTCTACTATATAGAACGCTATACTATAGTGTAGATAATTCTATAGTATAGACTTTTATACCTATTGAATTTTAAACCAATTTCCCTTTGTTAAATAAGTTACCAATAGTGCTAAAAGATGGGAGTTGCGTTATTGTATACTTAAGCATATTTAGCAATGAAAACAAATCCGTAAATAATTTAAAGTCAGGGAAGTTTTTTCTCTTTCTTGAAAAATTTAATGTTTGGCACTAACAGTATTTTCTACAAATAAATACTTTCTCCTTAAGGGGGTAGGTTACCCTCGATAGCCCTAAAACAGGCCTTTTTTCAAACGCAAATTGTAAAGTGATAAGTAACAGTAGAGAGAACGTTTTTTTTCTAGTTTTAATGGTTATTCTACGAGCTTTAAAACACAAAAAAGTAAAGTCTAAATATTTGTATGTACATAAAAGTTGTGAGTAAAAACGTAAAGACGTGTACGCGATGCACCGTTTGATGGTGAATATAAAATCTCGAAAACCGCTCTAACGATTTGGATGAAAATTTAATGAGAGATGCAGAAAACCATTCCCTACGATGTGTCGGAAGCAGATTTTCGAAGAAAAAAAATAATACAATTTTTATGTTGAAAAATATGATTTTACCGATATCTTGTATGAAAAATATTTTTTATCTTTTTTTTTAAGAATTTATCTCGAAAATCTGCTCCCGACACATCGTAGGGGTTGGTTTTCTGCATCTTTCATTAAATTTTCATCCAAATCGTTGGAGCGGTTTTCGAGATTTTATGTTCACCATCAAAC
This sequence comes from Andrena bucephala, assembly GCA_947577245.1. Lineage (NCBI taxonomy): Eukaryota > Metazoa > Arthropoda > Insecta > Hymenoptera > Andrenidae > Andrena > Andrena bucephala. The sequence goes on from OX387716.1 coordinate 97,250,140, forward strand.
GATGCATTTTTACTCACAACTTTTATGTAATATAGATATTTAAACGTTTCTTTTTTTATGTTGAAGCCATAGAATAACGATTAAAACTAGAAAAAATCGTTCTCTCTACTGTGATTTATCACTTTACAATTTGCGTTTGAAAAAAGCCCTGTTTTAGGGCTCAAATTCGCCACTGGTGATGTCCATCCCAGTTGGCTTTGGTTCTCTATCCTCGGCTCTGCATAAATCGAGGCGTACGACGAGCGAGAAGGTGTTAGATTCCTAAAGGGGCCGGTTTACAGAGAAATTCTCCATCGATCGAACGAGGGCTGGCTGGTTTTTCGCCACGGCTGTGACGCGAGCGCGTGTCAGACAATGGGACGCATTTCTGTCAGCGGGAGCGGCGGTAACAAGCCGCTAACAATCCTCTCCGTCTTCCAGACGTACAGGATATTATACGCTGACGAAGACGATTGGGGAACAGATACGTATTAACTGGCGATCCCGTCGGGGACGAAATAGCGCCGTTCGATCCCCGGCGCTCTATTAATCTGCCGGGCCGATCGATCGGTCGTCAACTGAATTAATTAGCGCGCAGACCTATCCAGGCGATTATTCTCAACGTCCCGGCGGGGCCTATACGACCGCGGCTCCTTTCATTTCGGCCAATTAATGCCCTAATGGCATTCGTTCGGCGGAACGAAATTCGGGCGCGCGGAAGGTCGGTCGAGTTTCACGAAGAAACGCGCGTCCGTCGCCGAACGATCGGCTGGGCGAGCGGCGTATGAAGCTCCGCGGTGTAATTGCACTGTTGGGTGCAAGACGGGCCTCTATGCCAAAAGTGAGTTTCGAGAAAAGTATCTGTAAACATTCGGGAAAAGTATCTGTTAACAAGTTAGATATTTTTTATACATAGTGAAGGTGTTGTGAAACTGTCTATAATATTTAAAAAATTGATATATCACCTTTGCAGTTGCATTATTACAATCGGAATTGTGTGATAAATTAATTTTAATGATGCATAAAATGGAGAAATATAGAACAAAAAGTTTTCTTAACATTATTCTTTATTATTTATTTAATGCTTGCATAATATTTGAGAAAATATAGAATATTGAGAAAATACAGAATATTGAGAAAATATAGAATATTGAGAAAATATAGAATATTGAGAAAATATAGAATATTGAAGAAATATAGAATATTGAAAAAATATAGAATAGGGAGAAAATATAGTCACACACACACACAATAAAAATAGTCACAGATCGTATCGTCTCCAGGTTGATGTACGGTTGGCTTAGATAAGAGTTAGAGTCACTTGGACAACATCGATTCACAATATTTGCCATAGCTCTGTGAATTTTAAACATGTGACATTGGAATTCGAAGGGCATACGTAGAAAACAACGAGGAATCTCATTAAGCGGTTTATGGAAAAAGGGCCCGAGTGTCCCGAGGTCGTTCTTGCATCCGACAGTACAATTGGACCACGTGCGCGCATACGCGACGCCGATAATGGCCTGCACGCGCTTTGTACACGTGCAATAAATTCCCTCAAAGAAATCGTACCTCTTTTTTTCCCTATGCCGCGTGTCGGCCTTCCCTGTCGGACCACCTTTATGAGCAATGGATGAGGTTGTCACACATGAGCGCGTGACCGCCCATTTAGAGCAGTAGACAATATTTTTAGACCCCTCTGCCCGCCTCCCTCCTGTCAACCCCTCCTCCACCGGCCTCTTTGTCGCTCACACTATCGCATCTCTGGCTAAAAGCCGGCTCGATACATTGTTTAGGTCGACTTTCCGTCGACTCGATCGAGCCTCTCGCCTCGCGGCGAACAGCAGCCTGGACAAACAAAATCCTCGGCTCGATCATCCGTCTCGATCAACGTCCACCAGAACAGTCGAGCCCCTTTCAAGAGGCAACCTCCCGCTTCTCCCGACGCACAGTGGTTCGAAAGTGACGTTTCATGGACAAAATTCTGTATCTCCGTGAATTCTCAACCGATTTTTATATTTCTCTGCTCGTTTTGGCGGGTAGCAAATTTGCTAAAATGCCAAACAGCTGAATCGCGATCAAAATGTGTTTTTTTTCTATGTTACTTTCTGACAAAGTTTGATGGAAACTTTAGTAGATCAATCCTTGGGAATATTTTGATAACATTTTTCTTATCTAAGTAGTTTCTTTGTGTAAAATCTTAACTGAAACTTGGCAATAGGGGAAAACATAAAACAGGCGAATTTTTGACACATTAGAATACTTATTTGAAGAGAAGAAAATTTCGACAGCTACTGTATGATGTTTTAGAAAATTTAATCCCCGGTGGAATCAGCATAAAGGATAAAAATCGGTTGACAACTTCACTGAGATACGGAATTTGGTCCAGAAAAGGTGACTTTGGAGCCACTGTGCGTCGCCGCGAGCGGGGTCCTGGCACGCGGAGATAAAGTCGTTCAGGTTCCCATTAGAATATCGCAAGCTGGCGCGAAAAGTTTCGCAGGATTTTCCCTCGACAACGGGCTGTCACTGCCGGGAGCTACTGAAATTGAATTGGAGAAGGGAGCTTTGCGAGGGCTCGATTGCTAGACAGCCGTTTCGCGAAATATACAATTCCGTGTAGCTTGTGCGCCGCTCGTGCCCTTTCCTCGGTAATTGAGCCGCGGGGAAGAGCTCGCGACGAGGCAACGCCGAGGCAACCGGGGAAATCGATTGCCGGTGTGTAGACAACGGTACTCGGCGGGGCTTTCAGTGCAAAGTTTGCCGTGGTTTCGCAGGCAGAAGATCAGCTCGGAGGAGAGCAGCATCACCGAGGTGATGGCCTGGTACACGAGCGTGAACGCGGCGATGCTGGACCACCTGACTAATCAGATCAAGGAGACGGACAACAGTGGAGTGTGGAGGTGAAGGAATGAACACGATTTTAGCACCGGCTTCTCGGCGATCGTTTCCGCGCCTCGAGCGGTTCTGTGTAGGGGTGGCCGGGGCAACTTGATTGCCAGTTGATGAAAAATATTTAGACTAATTATATTTCGAATATTTCTCCTTCTAGAGTAAGATAACCGATCGCCAACAGTCGTGGCTTAACACTGTATATAGGGTAATTGCGGGAGAGTTGCCGCACGTTACGCAAAATTGTCACCGTGCCTAAAGTTTGCAATGAAAATGTTTTCCAAGGATACATATTATTAGTTCAACATCTTGTGATTCTACTAGCATTAAAGAAAATCAAAATTTTAATATTTGTCACCCTTAAAATATTGAAACTACAAACATCCTTTGGTGGGAGAGACGCCGCACATGCGGGAGTGGTGCCGCATTTCGAAAAACGTTTAATTTTCGATTTAAACCTGTTAATTCTAACTTTTTATATAAAAAAAAATAGTAAAAACAAAGTAAAATGAAACGTTTTTATTTTATACAATTATAAAATTGGGAAATTAAATGGGTACAGTAGGTACAGATATTATTTCTGCTTTTCGAAATTTAACATTCTTTTATTCTTCCTCCCACATTCGTTACACATAATGTTATACATACAGGGTGCATGTTTCATGCAGCCACTTTTTACATTTTGGACAAATAATTCCAGTCAGCCTTGGATTTCGCGGTATAATAATTCTCCCAAAACTCAACAAAATTGTTTGTATCTAAATAATTTGCCTTGAGTTGCCACGTTAGCTATTTTAAAAAACTTTTTTAATATTTTAAACATTAAAAACATCATTTAAATCGACTTACTCTCTCCGAGTGCGGCATCTCTCCCACAATTTCTAATTTATTTCTAAACTTTTTTGATATTTTTCATATTATTACATTAAATACAAGTTCAATCGCTGACAGAGTGTAATTCATTCGAAAGGCCAAGACAGGGATTGATTAGACAAAACATTTCCAACATGTACAAATAACATTTTCTCATTTATCTTGTATGTATTTTCTCAAGTTTTCACTTGCAGTATGTTAAAGAGGAAGGGCCAAAGTATATTTTAGCGTGTTTGTTATTAAGTAATTAATTCAAACAAAAATGGCAAAAATTGAAAACTGTGCCTATCAACTTGCCGGGTCTCCCCTAGGCGGCACAAAGAGTACCTACGAATGGGGAATAGAAATGAAGGGGAGAGAGAAAGAAAAATTTCGCGTTGCAGGTATCTGATAGCGTTCAAGAACCTGCTGAGGAGCATCGAGAGCCTGGGCATCGCTTCCGTGTACGGGATCAATTACTTCGGCCGCGGGATCCTTCTGGGGGACAATTACGTCAGCTACGTACGCCACGAGGCCCTCGGAAGTGACCTCCTCACGGGGTCCCTCACATACGTGCCTTCTCTCAAGCACTTTTACGCGGAGCTCACGCGCACCATGCCCGACTACAGCAGAATTAAGTCTAGGTACGCGAAAGGCCCGCGAAGAGCCCCCTCAAGCGCTCGGTCTGCGCGGCGCACAGTGAGTTTGAGTTTATATGGGGTTCAAATTGTTAGAAAACAAACCTGATTCGTATCACAGTTTATTATGGTTACTAAAAATATTAATAGAATAAAAATATATAAGTAATTCAATAAAGGAAAAGAAACCAAAACGACAGTATTATAGTTTATTTAACTATAACTGTAAGTGTGCCTTATAACTATTAATTTCTTGTTAGTAACAATACACGCTAATTTTATTCACTACTTGAATCATCCGAAGAACATTCGTCAGTAGAATGTGATGGTGTCGCATCTTCATCAAGCAGAATGGTGTTGGCAACTTCTCTTTGCAGAGCAGTTTCAGTGGAATTATTTGTTAACAACTCAATTATTTCTGAGGTTAGCGAGCTAAGCTTTTTTTGGGGCATTTACGTATAGAGTCTGAAATATAAGAACTGAGCTATCTATCCTGCTGAGTGTCGCACTCGAAAACAATTCACAAAATATAGTTTTACAAATTTTTGCAGATCGATCATTTGATTAAAAAAGCTGGAAAGTCTCTACTTTACTTACAATCAACACTTGTCGCGTGGAACACCGTGGAACATATAGTAAAACACTGTTTTAATAGCGATGCAGAGAAAGCTGATTTCAAAAACCAGGTTCTAAACTTCGAAACTCAGAAATTACAGGAACAGACATACCTAATGTTATAACTGATAATTATAGTTAAAGTACAATACTGTCGTTTTGTTCGTTTTCCTTTATTCAATTAGTCATATTTTTATTTTATTGATATTTTTAGTGAAATAATAAACTGTGATACGAATCAGGTTTGTTTTCTAACAATTTGAACCCCATATAAACCCAAACCCGCGAAAAAATAATTTTGTCCTGCTGGCATGTAGTATACTCGAACCACTGTGCGGCGGGGCGAGTTTGAAAGTTCGGACGTGCGAAACGTTGTCAATTGTAAATCACAAATTCACCCCATAAATTAAAAATCTTTGATTAGCATATTTAAGTATGTAATATTGCGGCCCGCAATTCTTTCAATTCCAGAGCTACGTCAGAAATAACAAATTCACTCCCTAAATTAAAATTCATTGATTAGTAGGTACTATATTTAAGTATTTACTGTTGCGGCCCGAGTAAATCGCTCATCACTGATCTAGGAAACGTGTGCACTTGCAGGCGCGACGAGATCCTGCGGAACCAGAAGGGGGAGCCGAGCGTGGACGACGCGATCGCTTACTTCGACTCAATGGCCACTTACGTGGACGAGCTGCGGAAACTTCAGCGAGAATTACGTCACATGATAAGGTACATTTTTATAATGGGATTGGTTGCATCAGTGGGCGCGGTGTATCGAGCAGGACGATGATAGCTACAGTTCTGTTGGAGCAGGGATTACGTGAATTCCACCCTGCAAGACGCGAGTAATAAGGAAGCTGCTGGAATTGCCATAGTCGTCCTGGTGCTGGTCGTCTCTCCTATCATTATAATACTAGTGCGCAACGCGGTTGCGACTATACAGGTAGGTAGAATTTTGCTACACAGGGTTCAGGCCGATTTACACATGGAGCGGTGATTGAAAAAACGCAACCAAATTGTGGTTTCAATAATTCTTTTTAATTCCCCACGAAAGGCGCCACGTATCCCTTGATCTTTTTTCCACAAAATGGTTATTTGCATTGGGACAAATTTCTCGTTTGCTAAATTCAATAATTTCGTTGTAGGTACAAGCGATTTTTAAAATTTTTGTTTTTGTAATCATCTGATTTTATTTTCCACAAGCAGGGGAAGCTTCTATAAATTTCAATAAAGTTTTGTAAATTGTCTTCGGATAGGGTTACCAGATCCAAAAACGAAATAGAAGGACAATCTATTCTGAAATCGTTTGGAAAGGAGGACGTCCCCTTTTCAAACAATTTCAGAGTAAAACGAAATTGTCCTCCTTTCTCATTTTTGGATCTGGCAAATAGTGATGTAATTTTGCCGGGTGAACTCGAGGTGTGGATAAAACGAAAAAAGAAGACGTTTGCATTTCAGTGAAAAAAAATGGGACATGACCTCCTTGTGGATTCAATATAGCAACCCTATCTCCCGAGACTTTCTTACGCTCCAAAACTGTGAAAAAGATTGTTCGTGTAAAGCCGACTATTATCTTCGCTAGTGCCGCGAGAGATCCGCGCGGGGTCTTGTTTCAATCTTGTAAATGGGGAACAGCTCGATCGAACGGCACCGACAGCTTCAATTAAGCGACGCGTGCTTCCGTTCCCGTCGATTGAATTCCAATTCAGCGGTATAATTCTCTTACCCGCGCCGCGCGGTCGCCCGTAACGCGGCTGGTCAATAAAAGTGGAAGACTTTTATCGCCGCGCTGCCATTCACCCTCGATTCTCGTTTACTATATGGCTTCTCGATCGCTTCAATTCGCGAAAGAATGTAATCGAGACGAATGCTCTGGTAGTAAAGGGACGCCCGTGGAATTTTAGATGTACGCCGCGAACTTGGCGCAGAAAGCGCGAGAGCTGAAGCAGGAGAAAGGGAAGAGCGACACGTTGCTCTTTCAAATGCTACCCCCCAGCGTTGCGCAGCAGTTGAAGCAGACTCAACAGGTACATCGATCCCGTTCACGTTTAACTCTCCTTTATTTCGATTACTTAGTAGCTAGTTCTGGTTGAAAGGTTCCAGCCGAGTACTACGAAGCAGTGACCGTGTACTTCAGCGATATCGTTGGCTTCACCGAGATCGCGGCGGAGAACACTCCCCTGGAAGTAAGCTTCCTTGCCTCCTGATTTAAGGGGAAGCCTCGTGTAGCGGGTAGAAGAAAAACAAGAAAATATGCTCCCAAAGCCGCGGAACGAAATTCGAAAAATTAAACTGGTCATTTGTTCAATTTTGCATCATTTCATTTTTTTTTTAAATTTTATTTGTTTCCGACGAATGGACATAAGCCCTTATAACTCAGTTATTTGTCGTTCTTTTTTAATAAAAAAAATATTTTCGATTACCTCAATCTGACAATACAATATCCTGAAAGTTTCAGAAAGATCGATCGAATAGTTTCTTTAAAAAAAATTCCCGAAAATGCCTCGATTTTCAGCTAGCTACGCGAGGCTCCTCCCTTAAAAACAACCACCGTAAACAACCACCATTTTAAACCACCGCGGAATTTCAGGTGGTGACGTTCCTGAACTCGATCTACAAGCTGTTCGACGCTCGCCTCGAGTGCTACGACGTGTACAAGGTTGAAACCATCGGCGACTCCTACATGGTTGCCTCTGGCTTGCCAGTTAGAAATGGTGAAAATTGCACCCCTTTCTCGCGTTGCCTTACAAAATCACCACCCTGTCTATTGATCCATCCATCTCGTCGCTGGACACGTTGAATCGTGTTCGTTGTTGCAGGAGACAAACACGTTTCCGAGATAGCGACGATGGCGCTGGACCTTTTGGCAGCGTCGTCGGTGTTCCAAGTGCCGAAGCGACCAGGGGAACGACTTCAAATACGGAGCGGCGCCCACACGGGACCCGTTGTCGCTGGGATCGTCGGAAGCAAGATGCCCCGTTACTGTCTCTTCGGGGATACCGTGAATACAGCGAGTCGCATGGAATCGACTGGAGAAGGTACTATCCCCGCTGCAAGCTCGAAATCGCTGAGGTGTTAATTAGGTTGGTAATGAAATTCTTGTTGCGCTTAGCCCTACGAATACACATTAGCCTGGAGATGAAGAAGGCTTTGGATGCTGTGGGAGGCTTCAAGATCGTGCATCGGGGCTTGGTGGACGTGAAGGTAAACGTGAATGCGTGGTTCCTCTACGAACATTAATGGGTTACATAGGTACCATAATAGGTCGGAAAATAGGAGCATTTTTGAGATTTTTTTTTTGTATAAAGAAATGTTATATTTAAAAATCAAGATATACACCTTGTTGTGTATAAATTAAGCTCTATTCTGTGCAAAATGAAATTTGATATCTTAAAAAATGGTGCTGTAGCAGTCCTTTCTACCAAGTTACAGTATTTGCGGTTCATAGTTACAGCATTTGTGGTACCGATAATATCTCAGGGATTACTAAACCGATTTGATTAAAATTTTGCACGAATATTCTTAAGACTATAATCTAGTACCTTTCGGCGCAGATTTTGACAAATTAAATTTTTTGGGTAATGTCAGCTACTCAAAGTCAAGCATGCGATTTCCGACCTAAGTTTTCATCTTCTTTTGTTAATAGAAAACGAAACAAGATGTTAATCGAAAAATCGCCTAGACAAATACTAGATTATAGTCTTAAGAATATTTGTGCAAAATTTTATTCGAATCGGTTTAGTAATCTCTGAGATATTTTTGGTGCCGTAAATGCTGTAACTATGAAACCCAAACGTTGTAACTTGGGAGAACGGGCTGCTGTGGCACCATTTCTTAAGATATCAAATTTCTTTTTTAAGAGAATACAGGTTAATTTATACACAACAAGGTATACGTCTTGATTTTTAAATATCACGTTTCTTTACATGAAAAAAGAATCATAAAAATGACCCTATTTTCCGACCTGGCGGGGGTATGTAACCCGTTAAGTGGACCGCGTGAATAAATATGCGTATCGTTAGGGCAAGGGATTGATGGACACCTACTGGCTGGAGTGCAAAGACGGCGGGATCGCCCGTGCCGCGGAGTTGGATCTGCCGTCATTCTTCGAGGACGTCCGACCGGTCTTCATACGCCGTTTAAGGGAAGAAGGTACCCTCTGATGCGAGCCGTACTCCCGACGGGACCTATGGTACCTGAACCGACCTCGCACCCCTTACATCCGTCTTTCGCAGCCCAACCTCATCGACCACTTAAAGAGGCCCACTCAAGGACGCAAGAACCGCCTCTCCCATCCGAACCTCCACATCACGCCGGTGAAACCGCCGCCGCAGTCGCAGTCCAGCATCGAGTCCCAGGACTCGGCGACCTACGAGGGCACCCATTCGACGACACCCTGCCCGCCCAGTTACTCGCCGGCGAGCCAACGTAGCCGCTATTCCCAGCCGAATCTGCCCACCCTCCTGGTATCCTACGACAGAAGATCCAGCGGCTCGCCTGACCGTCGCATAAGGATGTCCCAGCCCATTCTCAACTCCAGCTTCAGCGGCATCAACTTCGCCGGGATGAATCGCGGCACCAGGCTGTCCTACAGCAGCCTCCGAGCGGCCTCCGGGGACAACAGCATCAACGAGGCGGAGAGGCTGTCAGCACCCAGCGTGCAAGGGTTCAGCGGGAGCTCCAGAGGAAGCCTAACGATGGAGCAGGGCTCCTCGAGGCTCTCCCAGCCTGACATACGGCGGTTCAGCATGCGCAACGATAGTTCAGGGAAACGGGAGCGCCTCTCTCAGCCGACCCTGGTCACCGGGGATTACCATCCCAACCGCGGGCAACAGAGACTGTCCCAGCCCTGCCTGAGCACGGGCAGGGAGCTGAACCTGCCCACGATGGTGTTCCACTCGCCCTCCCCGCCGCCTGTTAAACACAAGAGATTCTCGCCGGCCATACACGCCAGCCAGAGGGACCGCCTGTCGCAGCTGGACATCGGCGCCAAGTACAGGTGCTTCAAGGAGTCCGCCGTGACGAAGTTCAACCGGGACAGATTCTCGATACCGGAGCTAGAGACGCAGAACGATCTCAGGTTGATGGCCGGCACGCCCAAGCAGAGGTTCAGCTTGGACAGCCAGCTGACGCGCCAGCAGGACATCACTCGGTCCAGACTACTGCCAATCGCCAGCTCGCCGATCAACGAGCACCAGCAGACGAGGATCGACGAGCTGACGGGAATACCCGGGAGCAAGCTCAAGACCCCCACCAGGGAAGGCCTCGGGAGTGTGCTCGTCGCGAGCACCACTCCGATTCTACCGTCTACCGAAAGGCAGCTACTGTCTTCCGAGTTGACCAAGAAGGCCGGCCAGGTCACCTCCGCAACGACCAACGCGAGCACCGCCCAACAGAAGGGCCAAACGACCACGGCCAGATTCCGATCGGTCTCGCCGGTCGCCGCCAGGGAGAGGATGTCCGTGCCCGAGATAAGGAACTCGAGCCTCCGACGACTCCTCGACCCGCCGACCAGGCAGAGGCACAGCATCACCGGCAACCTCAGGTACAGCATCAACTCCCCGATCAAGCCTCTCGATTTCGGCAGAAAGTCTCCGAAGCATCTATTCGAGGAGGCTCTGGAGAGGTTCCGCAGGGACGAGAAGGAGGAGAACCGGAAGAACGAGATCCCCCGGTCGGAAACGATCGTCAATATCATCGACCAGCCGAAGCATGTACAGAAGCATTATTCCTACACTTACGAGACCGCTGATGACTGTAACAAGATACTGGGGAAGATTACTATGTCCGCGGTGCCGAAGAAGAAGTATCTGGAGAGCAATTTCGACGAGAACGAGCAGGTGATCACCACGGTGATCGAGACGGACGTGCCGATGATTATGGCCAGCCCGAAGTACGCGAAGAAGTCACCGTACGCCAGCGACACCCCGAAGTGGATCAGGAAGTACCTGGACAACGAGAGCCCGATGGTGAAGAGGAAGACGACGAGCGGCAAGGAGGCAGGCAACAAGGAGAAGTCCAGCAGGAGGAGCAGCCGGAGGAAGAGCTCCTTGGAGTCGATTGATAGCGAGAAGGTCACGGGGAAAGTGCGGTCCAAGTCGGTGAGCAGCGGGGAAAGGAGCCTGATACCGAGGAACGTGATTCCAAAACCGGAATTGAAAAGCATGAAGAACACGTACGTCACGATCGTGTCCTCGAGTAATGCTCGAGAGAACAGGTACGAGGTGAAGGTGGAGAAGAGTAATTGGGGCGATGGCGACGCTCAGGGACCGTATGGCAACGATTGCGACACGGACTCCGATGACTCCACGTCCATTTAAATATTTTAAATCGAGAGATTCGAGAGGGGTGAAGTTGATGGTAGCAGTCAGGTGGGTAAGAGATAGAAGGAAAAGGAATTCGTCCGAGCAGACTGAACAATCACATTTAGAAATGGGGAAGCTGACGCAAGCTCAGCGCAGAGGGCGACACTGGCGCACGTAGCGAAGTAAAATATCGCTATAATATTAGAAGTTGTGTTTATTAAAATTTTTATTTGTTATTTACTGACTGTTGATTTTAGAATTAAAACGACAACAAAAGGCGTAAATTATGGACATTTAACTGTTGTGTAACTTAAAGATTTAGTACGGAAACGTGTCTCATGATGTATCAGTTTCGATATTGACAATGATAAATATCGTTAACTATTTGAACAGGCGAATTCTTACATTCTATTTATTTATTTAAAACGCCGATGACAAGTGGCGCCTGTGCTGGTGGCGCCACCAGTGGCAGAATGTTGCAGTCAGCTTCCCCAGCAGCGGGGGATTTACAGAAAGCCAAAAGAGAAATTTTCATGTTCTGTACTTAAACCACTGGAACACTACGAATTTTATTAGAGAAGAAATCTGATATTTTCGCTACAGCTGTGGATTACATGGACCATGTAATAGAAGACAATTCGACTAGCCTAAAGAACACCTCGAGAGCGAGATAACGAAGATTGACACGACCGATCCGAAGAATATTTTCTCATTGCTGTTGTATGTATATATATATCGTGAATTATAATCGACGTAGAGATTTGCAGAACGAAAAGGGGGATATAGAGATATAATACGTTTGTAGCGACGACTTCTGGATCTCGATGCGTTATTTTTCATTCGATGTGAGTCGGGGAGCAGTTGTTTTATTTTATTTTTTTTTTTTATTAAAGTAAAAGTAAGATACCGTGTAAATATTCGAATTATATTCGGTTGTACACATACTTCCAAATATTTATCGTTACACGTATAGTTAAACATGTACTAGAAGAATTCTGCTCTGTTGCCATTATTATTATCCATGACTTCGCGTTCAAGATTATATACGGTTTATTTTTTAAATGTTTATTGCTGTGAATGCGGGACTGACGACAAAATAAATTTCGTCCGAGCGACGTTGCATTACAACGGTATCGCGGTATGTGTGTTGAGAAAATTCTATTTTCCTTCGATACTAGTCATCGATGAGATTCTCGTGTGAATGGAAACACATATTACGTGAGATTCCACAGGACAGCTTCGGAGACACGTCAGGAGATTAATTGTGTAAATGTCTATGCCCTAAACAATGATACTTTGATAGTGTATGGGGAAGGAAAACGAACGGTGTATTCGCCCATAAAATTGTATCCCCACGAACTCGTTTTTCACACGAATATTACACCATGTAATGATATCGTCATAATACTATGATATCGGAAATACGGTATGAATGTAATATTGCGATCATGAGTGTGACACTTGGTTACCGTTTGTCTTTAGCGTGAAAAATGTTAGTTTCTTTATGTACGTCATTTAATATACGATCAAAGAAGTTATTATATATACGATATATGAAATGTAACCGATATGAAAAGTATATAAAGTGTATTTAATTTTTAACAAGTTCGAGTTGATTGTACATTATTTATTCCTTATGATTAACTCGTATTTTATCTACATTTTGCTTCTGATTCATTAGATATCTACGACGTTATTATTAGATTCATTTTATGTACTACAATA